>JANHFL010003777.1:0-11024 GCA_032468155.1 Oxyrhabdium leporinum | reverse complement strand
TTATAAGCTGTAAACCGCCCCGAGTCTTCGGAATGGGGCGGTATATAAATGTAAAAAATAAATAAATAAATAAATTTACAACTTCTGTAGGGGATGCCTAAAACTTTGCAACATTGTTGCCTAAATAAATCCATTAACTCTCTATCTACCTGTTCATCTTCAGAAAAAAAAAATGTAGTTGCAAAGAGAGAAATGAATTGTACTGCTACTTGACAGGAATAACTTCTGTTGGATAAAAAGATAAAGACCCTGAGGTTATGTTCATCACTACTTTTCATGAAATGGTCAGAGAGAAGCTATTGGACATGTCCAGGCTGACCCGGAAGGAGGGTGTGTGTGTCAAATGCATCATCTGTCTTGAGTCTCTTTGCACCACCAGAGATCTAAGTCCAGCCCACCTTGAATTCCATTGACTCTTATCTACCACCAATTTGCTTTGATCACTAATTGTTCAGATTCTTGCAGACAGTGCCTTAAATCTGTAGCCATTGAACCACGTTGCTTCCTAGCTTCTTGCACCCCTATATATACCGCTATAGCGGAAATTGGTTCTATGAGACAACTATAACTTCACTCAGGAAGGTACTTTGTGCCATGGAGGTAGTGATTGCCATATTGAAACACTTAACTTTGCCTCAAATGGTCAACTAGCCATTCTATTAGCCACTGGAAGCTTCTGAGCCTGCTATATGCTTTCAGAAGTTGAATCAGAAAAGGGTACAGTACATAAGAAGGATCTTTCTTTCTAATGGAACTGCTGGACCAATCCTCAAGGTAAAACAATGCAGGACATTTATTTTGCAACGCACACCACTTATTTAAAACAAATCATGTCTATTAAGGAAACTCTGCCCACAAATTGCATATTTTCATTACATTAGGGAAAATCTACAATATGCATGATGGGAAATTTTTTAATTACTATTTTCTCTTCTCTTTTAAAGAAATCATAAATTGATATTGGAATGGGGCAAACTGAATTTAGAAGCAGAAAAATTAGAAGCCAATGTTTAATGCATACATTTGAGCATTAATGCATACATACAATCCCTATTTGAGATTTTTCCCATAGAAGTTCAAGGGAATTGACTTTAATGATATTATATTAGGTTTATCCACTGTAATTCTTATTTTAATGTCTAACTGTTACAAATCAACTAGCTTTTGTATTTCTTTTTAATATATTATTTTATATTTAATGTCATAAACATCATAAATCTTTGTAATTCAGTCTAGGCAAGTCTATTCAAGTTTACTTGACTTAAGGGAAAGTGATTGGTGTAGACATGTGTGATTTGAAATACTTGGGGGCAATTTTATAACTTTTAACTTTGATGTTCTCAGAGAACTCTAGTAATACAGATGCATATTAAACACCACCTTTTCCAGATTTGTACAAATAAAATGTTCAGCTTAGATGTTGAAGAACCAGCCTCTAAACCATTCTCAGCTATGAAACTACTTGGGTGGCCTCAAACTAAACATCTCTGAAAGACCTGACAGAGATTTCAGAGATTTGACAGAGTTGTAAACTGTGTAGCTTGTGCCCCAAATATTAATAGGGATGATAAATTTTAATGATTTAATGATTTTTTTTTAAGGTGGTGGTGGTGGTGGGGGTTAGACAACTTCATTTGGGGCTTTTCATAGCTAGAAGTTATCAATCTCCAGCATTAAAGACTAGATTGGTGGGGAATTGAATCTTTAGAATTAGTTAATTATTTAGGATTTTTTTCCTCCTCTCCTATAAGTGAAGCATTCAGGAGCAACTGGTTGGGTGTTGCAGATCTTAGTTCTTATGAAGATCTGGGGTACTTACATAGTCTTCTTTTAAGTAGCCCGTCTAGTTTAAAGGTTAAACTAGTTGTAATGCCAACCATAAGTGAGTATATGAACTGAAGTTTTCTTACCTATCTATCTTGCATAGAATCATTCACTGGGAATGATTTTACATTGGCTTGAGTTTACATTAACCTTTTCTGCTTCCTACTATCATCCCAGTTTATGCCTGCTATTTGTTTGTTGTGGAAGGCATCCAAAGGGGAATGCTATTTCCTACCAAAAGTATTAGGAAATTAGGAATTTCCTGCCAAAGGGCAGTTACATATGTATGAACCATGAGCACAAAAAGGGGCAGAGGTTTAAAGTCCATTTATCTCTTCCCTCCCTTCTCAAACCCAGTTGAGCTGGGTCTTTCATCCATTATTTATGGATCATTTTTCCCCATGCTTTTTTGTTCTGCTTGGTTGTTTCTTTTTTCCCCTCATTTAGATTTGAGTGGAAGCACCTCTAAGTTAACTTTAGGGGACACAAATAGAAACCAAGTGTAGAGACAAGATGTAGAAGTGTAAACCAAGTGTAGAAACCAAGTGTAGAGACAAGATGGATGTACTTTCAGATATATCAATATATGAATCCGGCAAAGGCACAATTCTTCTGGTTATAGCCATCATGGACCATATAATTCTACCCGTTCAGCCATATTCTAGCAAAAAAGGGACTAGCTTCTTCTGTAATTCTCTAGATATGTTGGTATTCAGATGAATCTTGAATTGACTTAAGGTCTTAGACCAATGGCTAGTACTAGGAATTTGAAAATGCTGTTCTCTAAGCTATGGAGCCAATTTGGACTAAGGATTCAGGGCTGGTGACCTTCTTATTTCCAGCTATTCTGTTGGTCTGTCAAGAATGTATTCCTCTTGGAGTGCAAAGGAAAGAAGAAAAACTAAACAACACTATCTTTGAAGAACTTTAAGTTTTTTCTGTCTAAACCTGCCTGCACGCAATTATGTAATTTCTCCTTTCCCCATGTTACTAGATCAGACCATTAGGTTGATCCAGAAGAAAGCTTTTATTTCAAGTTCAAAGGTGATCTGATGCGGTCTCCAAACCAACATTCAGACCCAGAGTAAAAAATCTAAATGGCATAGTTAATTCAAATGGGATGCATTTCATTTGATATAATGATTCAGAACAATTTGGGATATCCAAAAAAGCCATTTCTTTGGAGCTGATTGGAAAATCCAATTTTCTGGATTAGAAGTTTTGGACTGAAACACCTGCTTAAATTGGTTTTCCTAAATGATTAGTATCTTTGGATACTAATAATTTCAATCAACAGTTTGAATCAAAACATATGCACCCCTTACTCCTGATCTATTCTATATTTGTATCTTCAATACAATGAGCAGATCTAGTGATTCTCAACCGTGGCACCTTGAAGATGTATGGATTTCAACTCCCAGAATTCCCCAGCCAGTATGGGAGTTGAATCCATATATCTTCAAGCTGCCAAGGTTGAGAAACAGTGCTCTATCCCCACCCCACTTTTCTTTGGCAAATAATGTTTCTTAGTTGCTTCATACCCCAGAGATATACATTTAGTGTATTGTGTACTATTTTTTTAAATGTGTCCAAATTTTGTTCTGTTTCTAAAACTCACTCTGTTCATTCACAGTTGACTCTTTAGGTATTGATGTTGAATTTTCTGCTTTTATTTTGCATTTTATATTTTTGTTTTCTTTTAAATGGAATTAAGATCATCGGCCATAATGAAGGATTGATTGATTGATTGACTGACTGCTTTTTCCACTCCTCCCAATCATTAATTTAATCATTCAGATTAAGCTTGAACATCAAAGCAACAAATACAGCATCAGTTTGAAACTATAACTTGTACATACTTTCCCCAAAATGCATGTTTCTTCACCTACCCACCCCAACAGTATCAGATATTGACTCTGGAGAATTCAGCAAGGTGATATCTATTTGAATATGGCTGTAAAGCTAAATTTCACATATTTCTTGGCATCATGTTTGGCAGTAGATGGAATTTTAAGTTTCATTATTACATAACCAAAACTATGTGACACTAAAATAAATGGGGAAAAAATAATAGCAAATTCATGCCAGTCAGCTTTCTTGAAATGGTGTTGCAATTTGATTCTTATCCTGTTGTGTTTTTTTAGCTTCTTGAGCTTTTGTTTTTTTTCTGACACTGCCTTCTTTCAGGGATGACTCAGTTTCTTCTTTTCACACATAAAGGTCATTTCCACAGCTCAAGGTCTTTTCCACACCTAACTAAGTTTAGATGTGGTTTCTCCTGCTGGGGAAGTGATCTTTTCACTCTCCAGAATTTGCAGACATGATTTCTAAATGAAGATTCACTCAGCCAGTTGCAATTAGTGCAAATGCTCATTTGGCAGTTTGCTTTATCTCTAGGCCATATTTGAACTGTCAGATTGCAGCCAAAATACTCTCCAATGTGTCTTGCTGGCTTGTTTGTTCCAAGATCTTATGCTTCCTGGTGTCTCTAATTATAGTAACATGGCAGATGAAAAGGGTTTTAGGTCCAATAGAGAACTGGAGTAACTCTCAACCACTGTTTTTCCCTACGTATGACCCCCCCGTCCTTGACTTCTTATCCCAAGAAACACAAGTGAAGGTTTCTTCTAGAAATGTTTAGATGCATCCTTCTCATTGCAAAAGCAAATTTTATGAAGAACTGATTTTCAAGGAAACTACAAAATGGAAAACCAGATGGATGAAAACCTCTGGCTAATTTCATGGGTTATAGTCGAGAGACACAAAATGTTAATGCAGGACAGGATTCCATTTAGTGGCTACTAATCTCCCCTATAAAATTTGTATCAAAATTAGAAGCTGTTTATACAGTTTTCAGGTAAGGAGGTTGGAGAAATTAAATAGTTTTCTTCCTAGACTGCATCATAGTTTAAATATGATCTGGAGGAGAACTACAAAACAATTCATAGGAACTTCAACCATCCAGAGGGTAATTAGAACCAATGCTTCTCTTCTTTTGCTTACTGCTTCTCTGGAACTCATTGGTCAAAACAAGTATTTGGAAATAAGACTGCATCCTGAGTCATTCATTCATTCATTCATTCATTCATTCATTCATTCATTCATTCATTCATTCATTCATTCATTCATTCAATGTATATGCTGCCATCTCCACAATAAGATGACTCTGAGTGGCTTACAAAGGCCAAAAAGATAAATATAAAAACAAATAAAATGTTAAAACCTATAAAAACATTACCGGTAGAATCAAGAAAACAGATGACATGGAGATCAAATCTTCTTACCACATCAACCACCTCCAGCAGTAAGCACCTCTCCCTTTTCCTGAGAAAAATCTCCCTTCTGGGTTTAGATCTAGAACCTTCTATATATGTGGACCTCGTTCTGCCTCTATATCTGAGTTCAACTGTCAGATTCTTGGTTTCTGTAACCATCCTGATCATCAAACTTCAGAAAGTCTGCTCTATCTTTAGAGCATGATTCAATCAATAGGACATAGAAAGATTATTGGTCAAATCCACCAAACCTCCTTCTCTGCTCTTCTGTTGTTGTTGTTGTCTTTTTAACAGAATATAGAATAACAGAGTTAGAAGGGATATTGGAAGTCTTCTAGTTCAACACCCTGCTCAGGCAGGGAACCCTACATTATTTCAGACAAATGGCTTTCCCGTCTCTTCTTAAAAACTTCCAGTGTTGGAGCACCCACAACTTCTGGAGGCAAGTTGTTCCACTGATCACTTGTTCTAAGTGTCAGGAAATTTCTCCTTAGTTTTAGTATGGTTCACTCTTTAATTAGTTTCCATCCATTGCTTCTTGTCCTGCCTTCAGGTGCTTTGGAGAATAGGTTGACCCCCTCTTCTTTGTGGCTGCCCCGTAGATATTGGAACACTCCATTCTTCTTTTCATTAACCTAGACATACTAATTCCTGAAACCATTCTTAAAATGTTTTAGCCTCCAGTCCTCGTATCATATTTCTTGCTCTTCTCTGCACTCTTTCTAGAGTCTCAACATCTTTTTTACATCATGGTGACTAAACCTGGGTGCAGTATTCCAACTGTGGTCTTACAAAGAATTTATAAAGTGGTATTAAAGTGGTATTAACATTGCACGTGATCTTGATTCTATCCCTCTGTTAATTTTGTTTGTTCATTTATCTGTACTTACTGAACATGTTACTCTAAAAACTTCCTCAAGGCCTGACAATGAATGCTCATTGAGTATCTACTTACATTGGCAATCCAGGAAATCATTCAGTAGGTAAAACAGAGGGTTTATCCTCCCATTCTCAACGGATTATCCCATAATATTAGTAATTGTCAAATGTTAGCTTTTTTCAATAAAAGAAAGCTGCCCCATTGTGTGAATGAAAAAAACCCTCCCTCTTGATTAGCTCATTAACATATGAATCGATTGTGTAAAGTAGCAGATGGAAGCGAGCAAGCTCAAAGGATCCCACTGCCAAATTTCTTGTAGAAGAGTTTGAGAACTCCCCCTTAATTGGTTAAATACTGTGAAAATATTTATTTCTTCCACAATGGAGCAAAATGATGGACTCTGGGCTACAATCGCCTGCCTTTCTATACTGCAGTCCATGGAAAGTTATTGCTTAATTAACCCCTTTAAATGAATACCTGATAATTAATAAACCCATGGATGTTACCCCAAGGCTCAAAGCAGAACTCTCTTCTGTTCAAGTATGAAACGAGAAAACATGCTGTACTAATGGGAAATAATTCCAGTGGAAGGCGAACCAATTAGGATTAGTGAATTCCATTTCATTTAAAGTTTCAAGATACAAGAACTAATTTATCTAGGAAATTAATAGTGTTAGTGACTTTTCTAATATAGCAGCAAATGGTTCATATCAAATTAATGGAAAGCAAACTGACTAATGCAGAATGAAGCTTATTATGAAGGTATAAACGTTATGGATATGATAAAGTACAAATGATTAATATTAGAGGCTTCAGGTCTTCAAAATTGATATCTATTTTTAATTTTTCCATATGTTAGAGCAACTTAACTTCATTAGTTAAGTAAATAAATAAAGAAGAGCCTGCTTACTTAATATCTTCCCCTAAAATGAGGGCTCTAAACAAGAGCATTCATTTCCTGTTTTACGTGAACCTTTTTGTACATACATGCAATTTTCATGTCCTTGAAACCTTTGCTCTGAAAGCATTTAGATTCAAAAGTTGACTTTAAAACTACACATTTGATCTCAGCCAAAAGGCAGAGATGCAAGATGCAATAACATAAATAAATTTAGTCACACAGCATTACATGTACAGAAAGCTTTATGTAAAAATACTTCAATTCTTTCTTTCTTTCTTTCTTTCTTTCTTTCTTTCTTTCTTTCTTTCTTTCTTTCTTTCTTTCTTTCTTTCTTTCTTTCTGGAAACTGGGTGTGTTCTCCCACTATAATGGACTGTGAGAATAACTTTGGGAGACAGAAGGAAGAGTCACAGTCAAGGCAACAGTCAGACAAGAAATATCTCCTCCAACAGATGGAATGGAATAGGGGCGGAATAAACATTCCCCCCATTTTTAAAATGTTTTTTTTTTCTTATTGTTTTTAATTATTTCTCTTACTTTTTGTTGTGATGTTTATTTGCTCTGTTATGGTCATTTTGTTGCACTGTTTTTTTCCCTTTTTGAATTTTGTACACCATTCAGAGTCACATGTGTGAGGTGGGCAGCTAAATTAATTTGCTAAGGAAGGAAGTAAGTAAGTTTAATAGGGGGGAATAATTTCATTCCAATAGTAGGGGTATAATGATTAAAACAGTATCAAGATATGACCAGAAGTACGGGCTATCTTCAATCCACAGACAGCCTGATGCTTCTTTCAGATACCTCTTATTGGACAGGGCTAAACATTTTTACCCCCTTTTGCATCTTTTGAATGGTTTTTTTTGGGGGGAGGGGAGTACAGGGGGCACATGCAACCTATGTTTCTTGAGCCTTGCAGAAGTTTACATCACCAATGTAGCTCTGGACCTCTTTTAGAGAAGCCTGGTGTTATCTTTGAACAAACAGAAGTTGCACTGTTCCACATAAACATCTGAACAAAAGCTATGTCAGTATTTTGGTTGTCCTATTAAATGCTCTCACTGGCTGGGTCATTAAATTAATGATTTTTTTAAAATGGACAAAAAAAATGCATTCACAGAGGATGCAGTGAGAACAAATTTGATTAACCTTCTAACCAACAGTCCCCGCCTCATTCTGCAAGCAAGGATAGATGTTCTCTGGAAGTATTTAGAAGAGCCTTACAAAATTGGCCGTCGAAACAGAGAGAAGAATAAAAAATATGTATTCGAAGATTGAATAGAAAAAAGGATTTGAAGATAAATTTTACTACTGAACATAATTGACATTGTTCCTAATTTTTAATATCACTAGAAGGGTTGTTCAGCTAAGTAGATTAAATTAGTCAAACAGTATCGGAGGCAGAAAGGGTCCCCCATCCAAGCATTTTCTATAATTTGTAGAACTCGATTGCAATTTTGGAAGTTTGCTGGAGTGGTAAGATCTATTCTACTAGAATCAGCCCTGTAAATTGTCCTGATGAATTTTATTCCCTAAAGTCCCTGGAATTTGTTCAAGCCTGAAATCTCTCAAGTTACTACCACTTGTTCCTTTGCCGTCTGCAAAGAATCAAACATTTAATCCAATACGCTATCTTGGATCTGTGCCTGATTTAGTAATATGGATAACTCTAGCTCCAGAGAGCAATTATTAAAATGAAATTGTCCAGAGATGGAATGCAAAAATTGCTAGTGATTTGGCCATTATTCTATGCAAGAATATTCTAGGCTTAGTGGTATGCAGCTATAGAGAAACGGATGTCATTACTTTTGTTTTAGCTTTTAAAAAAAAACAAAAACAAGGTACAATGATGTGCAATAAAAAATCATGATTGTAAGGCCTCTGTGGCTGCCACAAATATTTTGGGAATTAAAAAGATTTTGTACTTTATTTTATATATTGTTACTGTTGATTTCATTGCATAATGAAATTTTTGGGGAATAAGGGGATTACTTTTAACGTAATGTAGATAGAACATAATTCTTGGGAGGAGAACCTGATTCCTTATTTATCAATTGATTACTGATGCTCTGTACTTTATCTGGATAGCTATGCAATTATCTGTTTTTTTATTTTTACATTTCACCAGATTATTCTAGATGCATATATAAAAGGCATGCTTAAGGGGAGAAAATATACATAATTGTATTTATAGAATGTAGGCACTAGAAATAACCTTGACAGTCATCTATTCCAACTTACTGTCCAATGCAGAAATTGACTACTGCAGCATCCTTGAACACCTCCATTCACTGTCTGTCTAAACATCTAAAGAAACTTGGCTGCCTCCTAAGGCAATCTGTTTACTTGAAGACATATTTTCCTGATGCCCAGAAAATCCTACTTCCTTCTAATTCAATTTTTTAAATCATATCCTCCAGAAGGCAAGACAAGAAACAATGGATGGAAACTAATCAAGGAGAGAACCTAAAACCAAAGGGAAATTTCCCGACAGTGACAACAATTAACCAGTGGAATGGCTCACCTTCAGAATAGCAATAGCAATAGCACTTAGACTTATATACCACTTTACAGTGCTTTACAACCCTCTCTAAGCAGTTTTACAAAGTCAGCATATTGCCCCAACAATCTGGGTCCTCATTTTACCCACCTTGGGAAGGATGGAAGGCTGAATCAACTTTGAGCCTGGTGAGATTTGAAGTGCCAAATTTCAGGAAGCTGGCAGTCAGCAGAAGTAGCTTGCAATACTGCACTCTAACCACTGTGTCACCGTGGCTCAAGAAGTTGTGAGTGCTCCATCACTGGAGGCTTTTAAGAAAAGCCTGGACAGGCACTTGTCTGGAAAGCTAAAGGGTCTCCTGGTACAGCAGGGAGTTGGACTAAAAGACTTCCAAGTTCCCTTCCAACTTTGTTATTCTGAAACAACTGCGGACAATTTAGAACCCCAAAGGCTTCAACCACACATCCTCCTTCCCTACTGCCAAGCTGGCTTGCCAACTCTTTGTTGAGGACATATCCTCATAATAAAGCCATAATTGAAGACCTGTCAGAAAAGGTGAAAAGCAGTTGTGGGGTCTGCATGGAAGGCCGATGAGATCAGGTCCATATCATCATGTCCACCTCTTTTCTATATGCCTCATGATGTCACATGCTCACCCAAAAGGATAAGCTGAAAGTGGTGGGTTCCTGTGGATACTGCTGAGGAATAAGGGGTCTCTCCCCTCAAGCAGATGAACAGTGTTGCTAAGAAAAGAATAAACTAGGGAGATGAGTATTTTAACCATCACAGCTCCCCTTACCTTGTGCTCATCTATTACCTCCACACTTTCTCAAAGTAGCCTCCAATAACTACAGTCACATCCTTGTGTAATGACAGAAAAATGTTTACTCATCTTCAATATGGGAGGAAAGGACATTGTCTGGGGACATGGAGGAAAACCCAAAGACAGATATTATGTCTCTCTACAGTCTTGTTCTCCAGGCAAAATGTGCCCAATGCTTTCAATTCTTTCTCATAGATTTTCCTTCTTGCCCCTTAATAATTTAGCTGTTTTCCTTGGGATACATTCTGGTTTCTCAATGTCCTTCCTAAAATTCAGTGTCCAGATCTCAATACAACATTCTGTTTGCAGAATGGAAAGGAACTATTACTGTTCTTATTTATATTTTTCAAAAAATGCACTATAGGCGGAGATAGGAATGGAATGGAATGCATGCTTTATGAAACTGACACTGCTTGGATATAAACTAATCTCACTATCCATCATTTCATATCGTTTTCAAGTGTAGAGCATTTGCTCCTTAAGCAAGGTTACACATACAGGTAGGCAGATGAGTGTGTTTAAAAAATGTGGTTTCCCCTCCCCTCCCTAAAAGCAATGACTGATGCCCTTCCAGGCTTAGAGTAATAAGAAGGAATGTCAAAAGAACTCTCAAAACTAACAAAGGCTATATCTAGTACAGCTTCTTATTTCCACCCACATGTTTCTGAGATTTCCAGATATATGTTACGTTACATTATGTTATGTTGTTACATTACATTACGTTACGTTACGTTACGTTACGTTACGTTACATTATTATTATTATTATTATTATTATTATTATTATTATTATTATTATTATTATTATTATTATTATTATTATTA
>JANHFL010003775.1:92147-111452 GCA_032468155.1 Oxyrhabdium leporinum | reverse complement strand
GTATGTTTTAGCCTCCAGTCCCCTAATCATCTTGGTTGCTCTTCTCTGCACTCTTTCTAGAGTCTCAACATCTTTTTATAGTGTGTATTATTTATATATATATACATTTATATTATATATTACCCAATGGATTGAGATTTTCTCCATCCCATTAGGTCCAAATATTTTTCTAAACTGTTGGTGTGGCACCAAATACACCCTATTTATTATTTGGGGTGGAAATTTTCCAAATATTGGGGTTGAAAGTTACTATGTGTGAGTTGGACAGCTGCAGGTAGTCCTCAACTTATAATCATTCATTTAGCAAACTTTCAAAGGTACAACCACACTGAAAGAAGTACCTTAAAATTATCCCTTGCAGTTATGACCATCACAGCATCTCCACAGTCACATGATCAAAATTTGGGTGCTTGGCCACCAACACATATTTACAACAGTTGCAGAATCCTGGAGCATTTATGTGATCACAATTTGTGACCTTCTCAGTTGACTTCCAATAAGAAAAGTCAATGGACGCTGGATTCACCTATCAATAGCATGATACACTTAACATGATTTGCTTAATCATCACAGTGATTTGCTTAACAACCATGCAAAAAACGGTCATGAAATTGGGTGCAACTCACTTAACAACTCCCTTGCTTAACAATGGAAATTCTGGTCCTAACTGAGGTTTTATGTCAAGGACTAAAAAGGTAAAGGTTTCCCTGTCAGTCATGTCTGACTCTTGGGCATGGTGCTCATTTCTATTTCTTGGCCAAGGAAGCCAGATTTGTCCAAAGACAATTTCCATGGTCATGTGACTAGCATAGCTATATTCCAAAGGTGCACAACCTTTGTTATCTCCCACTGAAGTGGCACTTATTAATCTACTTGCATTTGCATGCTTTTGAATTGCTAGGTGCAACAGCTGAGGCAAGTAGTTGAGCTCACCCGTTGCATGGAGCTCAGGTCTCAAACCCGGGCTGTCAACTCTCTACTGACAAGCTCAGCATTTTTAACCACTGAGCCCCCATGCCTTGTATGCCAAGGACTACCTGTATATAAATTTGTTTAATCAATAAATAATAAACAAAATAAACTTTATACGGTACATATGCACATGTGTAGAATTTTGTATTTATTTGCTGGTAAAATGTCTTGTATCCTTATGGCAGCTTGGGGCTGTTAATCAAGGGAAATCTTGAAAAGTCCCTAGAAGTAATTGCTAGACCGTAGGTAGGATTATCATAAGAATTGCAGCTAAAAAGAGAAAGCCTATTGTTTGGTCACAGACCTTAGTTTCCTTTGTCAGTCAATGTTCTTGTCCCTGACACTTCTTCTTGAAATAAACAATTAACCCTGACCTGAAATCTGCTGTATCAAATTGCAGGACACCTTACTTTGACCCACCTTCAGTTTCATGCTGGGTTTTTTTCTTATTAAAAGGCTTGGTTTACTTGCCTGGGCAGAATGTTTGATCAGCCAGCCTTCTGGGAAGCAAAGGTACATGAGAATGGGGATAAATTTGCTTTCTATTTGTAACAAACCATAATCAACATTTTTGAGATTGATTATCATGCATGAATGGGGATCATACATCAACATTATGTCTGAACCCAGGCCAAAACCTCTTGCTACCATTTAATTTGTAAGTTTTTGTCTCCGTGTTCAAAGCAACCTGTTTCTATTGTATTGTTTGCAGTCTATTTTCCTTCCCATGCATGCCCAGCATTTTTTACATAGGGTAATGGGAATTGCATACATTAAAAGAAATTAATACTCTCCTTGTTTTCAACATCGGGCTGCAATTTTTCATTTCATGAATCCCATTGTACTTTACCTATAAGGTCAATAGTCATGCCCAAAACAGTAAGCAATCATTGTGCTCACTGGATGGAGAAAAGAAATAGTGATATTCTTAGCAATTCAGTACAAAACAAGTCTGTATTTTAAGAACAAAGCAAAACTTGTATATAAAGGACTCACATTTAATTCCCAACATCTTCAGTTATGGATGAAAAAGGAGCTCTCTTTGAGATACTGGAGAGATATTATCTGCCATCACTTGACTTTGATTGACTCCATGAACTGATTTTTTTATAATGTAGCTTTCTCTGTTTAAAAAGACCATGTCATTGCTATATGTCTTATCCCAATGACCCATCTGTGCTATCTTTTAAGTACAGTTATTGCAAAAACATAATAAAACAAAGGTCCATGCAAAAACCTCTCCAGTTTACCAATGGCTTACTCTAGAGGTGCCCCAAAACAGTGTTGATCACAACAAGGACTTCTGCAGGGAGGGAACTAAAAAGTCAAGATGGCAGCCACAACCATACAATTAAATCACACAATTAAATCACACATTAAAAAGGGGGTGATTCTTTCTTTATACAGTTGTAGTCACTTGATATTTTTGAACCCTTCCTATGCTAGAAGGTGTAATAACAAAACAATTAGTCCACTAATGGCAGAAGATGGTCTACTAATAGGAGAACATTTGGTCCACTAATGGGAGAAGGTGGCAAAGAAGTAACAGGCTGTAGAGAGAAAGAAGAACTACTTAATTCATACTTCTGTTTTCATGCAAAAAGAAAACAATACTCAACTTACCAAAAACAGAACAGTAAATGACAGGTAAATTAAAATATTAAAAAAAAATAATGTAAGAGAACACCTGTCAGCTCTAAACAGATTCAAATCATGGGATCCTAACAGATTATATCCCAGAGTTCTGAAAGAACTGGCAGACATGATCTCAGAACCATTGAAGCATATATTTCAACCTTCTTGGAGTACCAAATAACTATCCAAGGACTGGAAAACAGCTAATGTGGTTTCCACCTTCAAAACAAAAAACAAAAACCACAGATCCAGGAAATTACAGACATAAATATCTGGAAAGATCTTGGAAAAGATAAGCAACAATTCTGTGAATGTCTACAAACAAGATTATATATAACCAGTATCCAACATGGGTTAATCAAAAACAGATCGTGCCAAAAATCTTATTTCAGTCTTCAACAAAATAACTAAATTAGTGGATCAGTGAAATGCTGTGGACATAGTATACTTACATTTCAGTAAAACATTTGATAACATATACTACAATCTACTTCTTGGCAAGTTAGAATAATGTGGGATAGACAGCACCATTACCAGATGGGCCTGTAATCAGCCAAGAAATTGTACTCAACATATAGTCCTCAATGAAACTACATCTACATGGAGGAAAGTAAACAGTGGAGTACCCCAATGTTCCGTTTGGGACCCAATACTCTTCAATATCTTCATAAACAATCTAGATGAGGGATTAGAAGGGGAATTTATCAAATTTGCGGATGACACTAAGCTGGCAGGATTATCACACCAGAAGACAAGCTCAAGATTCCAAAAGATCTTGACAGACTTGAGCACTAGGCCCTATCTAAGAAAATGAAATTCAGTATAGATAAAAGCAGGGTTATTTTATCTTAGACCAGAAAAACCAACTGTATAAGTAAAGGCTGGATGCAACTTAGCTTAATGCCTGTAATGGTGAGACGGATCTTGGAATCGTAGTGGACAACCCTCAAATATGAGCCAACAATGTGCAGCAACAGCCAAAAAAGCCAATGCAATTCTAGGCTGCATAAACAGAGGGATAGAATCAAGATCATGTGAAGTTCTAGTATCACTTTACAAAGCTTTAGTAAGTCCACACTTGGAATAGTGCATCCAGTTCCGGTCACCACAATGTTAAAAAGATGTTGAAACTCTGGAAAAAGTGCAGAGAAGAGCAACAAAAATGAATAGGAGGCTAGAGGCTAAAACATATGAAGAATGATTACAGAAATTGGGTATGTCTAGTCTAATGTAAAGAAAGACTAGGGGAGACATGGTAGCAGTGTTCCAATATTTAAGGGGCTCCTACAAAGACGAGGAGATCAAACTATTTTCCAAAGCACCAAAAAGCAAGATGAGAAACAATGGATGTAAACTAACCAAAGAAAGAAGCAACCTAGAACTAAGGAGAAATTTCCTAACAGTGAGAGCAAATGGAACAGCTTGCTTCAGAAGTTGTGTGTGCTCCATCATTGAAGGCTTTAAAAAAAAAAGAACTGAGTAATCATTTATCTGAAATAGTATAAGGTCTCCTGCTCATCTTAGACTAGAAGGTCTCCAAGATCCCTTCAAAGTCTAGTATTCTATGTTCTATAACCACGGACAGGGTCAGCAGAATCCCAAAGAACCAAAAGTAGGAATAGAAATGACAGATCACTGGTTCCAGCATGAATTTTCAAATAACTAATCCTCTTTTAGGAAGTCTCTCAAAAAGGAACATAAAATTACATCTACCTGGGAGAAAATTGCATCTAATAGTCCATCTGTTTAGGGAAATATATGTACAAAATGGGAATATTTTTTTGGAGGGGAGTGGGGGAAATTATATCAAAAATGTTCTGTTACTTGGGCATAATACCCAAGTAACATAACTTTGTAAACTGGGGAAAACTGAATATGAAAACAAATGGGGAATTTCTGGTATTTGAGTTCTAATTCACCAAATGATGTGAACTGCTGAAAGACTATATTAGCAACTGAACACATACCTTAGTAACAGATCCAATATTTCTTTGTCTCTTAACCAGATTGCTGTGTAATATACACCTGCAGCAAATATGCTCAAATGCCAGAAATCATAATTTTATGATTATCAGCCCCAAACTTGATTCTAAAATTGTATCCTTTCTCATTCTTGGGATAATGCTATTGTGAGGAATTAAGTTATGTGAAAGAGAGAGCTGGTCTGCTTTATAAGCATTTTAAATTTTTATTCAGGGTAATGATTAATTCATAGCATACTTTTGATAGCAAACAAAACCCAGTTGATCATGTTCTCCAAAATTATAATGTCATTTACAGGAAAAATAAATTTTCTAACTGGCCAAATAAATCTTGGTTAAAAATGATGTAACTTTCCTTATTGGTTCCTTATTGTCAATATATATATATAGTTTTCTGTTTTATTGATGGCAAGCTGCAAAGATAGATACTCTTTATATCAGTTATGCAGGTCAGTTGCTATTTTGTGCTGTTAAAGTCTTAAATGTGCATTACCTGTATAGCAAATTTCCTAATTAGTTCAACCAATTTTCTTTCTGTCTCCAGGTAATATGAGCCAATGATCTGAATCTGATGTTGTTAACAGAAGAGAATGCTGAACAAATGTTTTAGGTCACAGTCTGTTTCTAAGAACTGCAATGAATGCCTTATTTGTCCCTTAATTTATACCTTTTGGATTTCTTTATTACTTCAGCATAAAATTCAAGAAGAAATTAAGACTATCAGACAAAAATATACACTACCGCTAGAGGTTAGAAGAGTTTTCCATATATCTTTACCACTATCTAATGAAAGAAAAAAAAATCTGACATTTAGAGACTTATTGCAGCTCAAATCTGATGGCTAAATTAGAGAAGTTCTCTAATTGTTTATGCTGGTCATAAGCCAAAATAAAGATTATTTTTATTTGATCTATTGATTACCAAGCGACCACTCAGAAAATGTGAATTTACATTCATTAAAAAACATTGACACAATTTCAACTTTTCAAATGTGTTGCCACCCCATTCCAAATAGCAACTAGGGTAGTTATAGAGCCAGATGGTTTCTGGACAAACAACAAATTGTTTGTTGAAGTTCAGCCTAAGTTTGTTTTACCCTACCCAGTTCCTCACAGCTTACAAACCATAGATCAAGACTTCCATAGTATCTCTATTTCAGCTAAACTGGGTATTGTCCTTTTCAGCATATATGTTATCCTAAATCATCAGAAAAGCTTTCCCATATACAAATATGACAAACCAACTGCCAGAGAGAGATATAAAGACCTTAAAGAGTGGGAAACGAGCTCCAAAAAGGCCAACTTCTAAATCCCTACAACTCATCAACTGGAATTATCTAGGGAGGAGTAAAATTATTTTAAAACAGTGCCTCCAATCTCCATTCTTTACAGGTGGTTAATAAAGATATCATAATTGATTTTATCAAAGCCGGCTGCGAGACCAAGTAAGACCGGAATGGATGCAATTCTCACAGCCAGGTCCTGACAAAGGTTATTCACCAGAGTAACCAAGATGTTTCTGTCCTATGCCAAGGTCTGAACCCTAACTGGAAATTAATCAGTTAATGTTATCCATAAAAAGGGAAAGTTGAAGACATAGTTATACAAATTGATGGATTGAGAAAAGGACTGTTTGAGAAAAGAGCCTACCAGAACTTTCCACTCAACCAAAAAGGAACTGGCTACTTCATGGATGCAGCTTCACCTCTGGCTAACTATAGGAGCCCGGAAGGACACTGATCAAACCACAGTTAGTGAAAGTCATGCCAGAATCATTTCAACAAAATACAGAATCTTTTATAACACACACACACACACACAAACACAAACACACACACACAAGTGCTGTTCCAAATATCTGCTCAGATTCAGCTCAGGGAAGACAAGACTCTGAGAAATTTGGCTGATGCTTGTTTACGTACACATTATTCTATCAGTACATAGTTCTACTTCTTTATCATCATGAAAACACATGTGAATTTGACAGCATAAAAGTTCTCCAAACCTTATTTATTTTGCAAATTTATATAGCAACCCATCGCATGAAAAATGGGAGGTTTATAGACAGAAAAAAACAAAATAACAATTCAAGCCATATCATAAGATAAAAAAAAAAAACACTTCAGACATAAATAACAAGAAAAAAAAAACATACATAAAAACATAAAAGAGCCCCAAGATAGCGGGAGGGCAACTAATATTCCACCTCATTCCATCTCTTTGCAGGCTCGCCCTGGGATACCCAGGGTTGATGGGAAAACCATGTTTTCAAGGCTTTTCAGGAGGCTAACAGAGATGGTGCTAACCTCACCTCTGTTGTAGGGGGCTACAACAAAAAAGGAACATCTCTTTAGTCCCACCAGGTGGAACTCCTTAGTAGGGAGGACCCAGAGCATATTCTTCTGCTGGACATGATGGGATGGGTAGATGTAACTGAGAAGAAACAATCCCTCACATAATTTGGTCCCTTGCCATGTAGGAGTGTAAAGATTAAAACTAGCACCTTGAATTGCACCTAAAAACCAACTGGTAACCTATGCAGCTTGCAAAGCAAAGGCATAACATGTAATCCTAGAGGCACACATAGCTGTTTAATTCATAACCATTGAATTAAATTTTATACTATACTTATCCTATGTGTAGGCCAGGCTTTTGGGAAGGAAATAGCAGGCATAGCCTATTCTGTTCTTGTCTGGTTGCAGAAATTTCCATGCTAAAGAAAATAGTATCTGTTTTTCTCAAAGAAGAAACCTTATAAATCAAGTAAATAAATAGGTAAAGCAATTCTCATTGGGGTGAGGAAATTTAGTATTTTAACTGCAGTCTTTGTATCTCCAATACTTAAAATAAAGTTAACTCAAAAGTTGTGGAGGAAAAAAAGTTCCTTGTGGCAGTACTAGTACTTCTTGGAAGGTGATCCATTAAGGGGACGGTTTTAATTAGACCTGAGATGGGGTAAAGTTAGCTTATACATTTTTAATACTATTTGCTTGGATGCCTAGAATTAATCAATGATTCATGCAATATGCAAACCTTTTGATGTGATGATGAAGAAAGCTCTTTTTTCCCCATCTTTATAATTTAAGAATAGCCTCTTTCTTATCTACTAATGAAAGCATGAAATTTGATTTTAAATACTGAGAAAGTTTTATGTTTTATTCATTTAACAGGTTAAATGAAAGGTTCAACTACATTTCTCCCAATCTGACAATATTCTTTTGATGTAATATTTGTGTGATTTACATAATGCAGATCCATTAAAGAATGAGAGAGGAAGATGAAAAAAAATCTAGCTTATTGACTAGTAACCCTAACCTATAGTAACTAGAATGCACTACCTACATAAATATATATGCAGGATTGAATATATGATCTGTAGCAATGACAATGCATTCACTAAACATCTGGGACATGCTAGCTTTATGAATCAATGTTTTCCAATGATATTGTTTTATTTCCCCATCAAGTGGAAGGTTTTGCATAGAAAATAGCTAACATAAAAAATTAATTGATATGAGATCTAAAAGACAAAAGTTACTGTTCTTTTACCCAAGCACAACTAATTCTCAATTTTATTCAACTTTCCATTTTCGAAGACTGAAGTTCGGTATTCTTTTGAACCAAAGTTTAGATTAGTGGATCACATGCCAAGATGTTTCTGCTTCAAGTTTCATCTAGTGCAGTCAATAAAGTGCTCTACACTTGCTTCAGTGACCATTGAAAACTGCAAATAGTCATTCCTCAAAATGAGATATTTTATTTCAGACATACTTTCTTTCCTTGATAAAGTTTCCAATCGACTTCAGGATGTTTATAGTTTAATATTGTAAAGAAGGCAATGCAACAAGTGTTCTGCTACTTTACTTTCCACATAAACATAGCAATCTTGTTTATAATTACAGTATAATCATAATATCAACAGCAATACTTTAATTTATTTATTTGTATCCCGCCTTTATTATTTTTACAAATAACACAAGGTGTTATTTGTAAATAATCACAACAACAACAACTCTGTGAGGTGCACTGGGCTGAGACAGAGTGACTGGCACAAAGTCAACCAACTAGCTTTCATGGCTAAGCCACGACTTGAATCCACAGTCTCCTGCTTTCTAGCCATGTACTACTTTTTGATAGAAAGTTTGCTAATGTTGTTAATTTTAGCCCTATAACAACAGCAGCAACTACAATAACAACAACTTAATGAGACTGATTTTAAGTTATCCAAAGTGCCCAAGTGGGGACATTACCCTATGTCATCCTAGCCTGTGTCTGACTCTACGCCCCTAAGGGGCAGTATAAGAACCTATTGAAAAGGTATCAGATTGATTTGAAAATATGTATATGGCAATAATTTGCCTCCTTCTAAAATCTAGGAATGTGCAAAATTTTAGGAGATTATAAAGATATATACTACAATTATATGTAAAATATGAGTGCAACTAATGGAATTCATCTCTTTTCTTGTTAAAAATATGGTTAATTACGCCCAAAGTTAAACATCTGTTACACTGAATTTGCTAATAGATAGAATGGGACAAAGAAAGCTTAATTAATCAGAGTAATTGAAGGCAAAGTTAAAAGCAATATCTTAACAGGGAAGGAAAAATGACAACACACTGAAGTGCTGTATGTATTATTAATTACAATATCAGAGTCTATTAGCACAAACTAGACTGAAAGGGCTGTCAAAACGTCTTCATTCAGAAATCATAAATCATCTGCAAAAAGTAGCTCACAGCAAAACCTTGGAAGGCAGACTATATTCGAATGCACTTTATTAAATTTGGCTTTTGATCTCTATAAATACTTGTATTTTAAATGAAGGTGAATTAGAAACACAGCTCCAGGGGTGGGGGGGAATCTGACATATACTTACTTCTAAACAAGTTCAGTTCCTTGTTACACACACACACACACACACACACGATTCTCAAATGCCATTTGGTGCCATTTTCTCCAATTCCTGCATATTCTGAGTACCAGTCCTTAAATCCAGACCATCCAAACTTGTATTTAACTATACTCATATATTCTGATCATACAGGATATCCAGTTTTATTATGAAATTAAGAATCTAATTCAATATCTGCCTCACAATTCCTTGATAGTTTTCTTCCTATATGGATGAGGCCTATTTTTGTATCTTATGCTCACAATACCTGAATGTTTTTGTTTTTGTTTTAAATCACTTGGGCATGTTTTTGAACTTACATTGTTCTTGTATGTAGCAATGTGTTAGGTTTTTTGGTTTGGTTTGGTTTTTGTTCACCCAGAATTTTCCCTGTGGTCTACAATCTGGAAAACGACTAACAAGCAAAATTCTTTCTGAGGTTTTTCCCTCAAGATTTTCTCTGGAAAATTTTGAGATAGGGCTGCTTGGAATCCTCTTTTTTTTTATTTACTGTGGTCCATCTGTACTGGCAAGAAGGTCTAGAGAGTACAAATGTTTAAAAATCAAAAAGAAGCAAGAAAAGTGTATTAATGTGAGACACTGTAAGAAGGAAGAAGGCTGAGGAGAGGAAATTTAGTTTATGGAAGGAAAAGCAGCATAATCCAGATGAAGGTACGTTGTTTTTTGCTGTTGTTGTTTTTTTGTCAAAAAGACAAAACCGCCTCATCTGTCTCACTATACAGCTGCCTGGGAATTTACTCTTACAGCTTCCAAGGTAACATTTTTATGACTGATTAGCATTCAAGTACCCTTTCTAAAAGCCATGTGGGTCCCACGTTGGATGGCCATGTAGTTCATGTAGCACTTGAAAATCCAGGTAACCGCATGCTGTATTTTTTTTAATTTTTCTGTCCTCATGATGGAAGAAGGGAGAGGAAAGGAAAGTATAGAAAGTAGGATGAAGAAGAGATCCTAAAATTGAGTCTCCCACTAGCCAAACCTAGAGAGGAAGAAATGAGAAATCTTTCACTGCTACCAAAGCTGCTAGATTCAAAGGGACAAAGGATTAATGCTTGGGATCCCCCAAGAGTTTAAAAGTAGCATGAGGAGCCTGGAGACTTCTGCAGACATGACCATACGATGAAAGACAGGGCATATGCAGTACCTTTTGACTACCTTTATCTAAGTAAGTGCAACTATTATTTATTCAGCTGTATTTATGCATTTGAATTTATTAGGTGCCCAATTCCAATGGATTCTGGATGGTGTTGAAAACTGGAAAATCAATTTAAAAAAAACAACAACATATAACACATCAAACCAAACAGACAACCTAGGAGTGGTTAAGGAGCTGGTACAGAAACCTGAAGATTGTGAGTTTAGTTCTGCCTTAGTCATGAAAGCCAGCTGGTGACTTTGGGCTAGTCATTCTCTTTCAGCCCAATCCACCACACAAAGTCATTTCTTTGGCCAAAATAGGAGAAAGAATGAGTGTTAGGTATGTCTGCTGTTTTGCTTTACTTATAAAGCAATAAAGTTAGGATAAAAACCTAATAAAAAAATAAAACCATATTATAAACAATACAACACAAGGGCCTCAAAAATACAATGATACATTACTACAATAACACTCGGCCTGGGACCAAAGCCAGATTTTAAGAGCTTTCCAGAATCCTGGAAGAGAGGGTACCATCCTTACAGTACATGTAGATGGATACTATTCTGTATTCATGGGTGGGAGCCATGAGAAGGTAGCCATCCTTGTTCTCACAATGGCGGTGTTTAATATGGGGTAGACAAAAACAATTAGATACAAGCAGTCCCTCAAAGTATACAAAATTTAATTTTTCTGAAATTTGCTTTCCTTTTAGAAGAAATTTTGAGAGAAAATTCTCTTTAGCTGAGTGAATAATATCCTGCGGGTTGGAAATGGAGCACAATAGAAACCAGAGAAATAAATACAGCTTTATGTTAGAGACAGGACAAAATCCTGCTTCTGTAGGCAGTGTAACCAGGTTCTCATTTCCCAGATTAGCATGTAATTCAAGATGTAATTATTTTCAAATTACACATTTTTACAAAGGTATAAATTGGACTTAGGTTCAGAAACAGCATATAAAATGTATTTATTAGAGAATTATAAAAATGTTACTTAATAGGAAAAGCTGACTTTAAAAATCAGTGTGAAGTTTTTATATATTCAGTGCAGATTGATGTGAAAATTGGATGATACTGAGCGCTGATAAAATATGTGTAAAGCTAACATATAGGCTAAAATACTTAAAATTAGTTTTAGTCCTGAAGATCAATGTGGTTATGGTTAAGTGCACATTTGACATCTCTATACCACTATAATTGTATTAACTCTTCACTGGCTTTACAGATATTTTAATATCCTTTTCCTGATCAGTGCCAAGAGATGTAGGCTAATTCAGACTTTCATACGAAATGCTGATTTAGCAATAACAATACTTAAGTGTTAATAGTATACACAATTTCTAGAAGACTCCCATTGAGCAAAGGTAGGGCCCAGAGCAACACTGGAACTGAAAAAGAAGATATGTTCCTCAACATTTTCCATAGAGTATTCCAAAGGCTTGATATTGTTCAGTTTTGCCTAACTCTTAATTAATACATGTTATATATCACTGTCTGACCTTTATTGCGACTTGTTCTTCATGTATAAAAGTTTGGGGTTTTATCACTCAGAGAACTAACATTGCCTTTTATTTATCCATATAAGTGAGAGAACCCTGATGGCATGGATGGTGGTTCAGCCAGTCAGTCTATTTGGCCACAAATGGTGCACCATGGTGACTTGGGTGTGAGGCTAACAACTTTAAAAAAATAATAATGCATATAACAAAATATATAATGCACTTATATTTGAATGACCCCAAAATAACATGTTAATCTTCCAAAGAGTTTGTTGATCTTAAGTAACTTCTTAAAAGTCATTATTGGATATAGCTGCTGAATTTTCTAGCTTCTTTTTTTCAAAAAAAGAAAATGCTAGTATTGAGAATATTGTCCACTCAGATTGTGGTTCATAGAATATTTAAAGCAAGCTATATCATTTTTCAGATACTTTGGATTCATGTCTGTTAACATATGAAACATTAAAGTATACTGAAATATTTAAGTTGTGAAGGTCCTATCAAACCATACTGAATATGGTTTAGGTTTCATTAGAATGTAGTCAGCATCTGCACATTTGAGGGAGGCCAGAACTGCAATCTTGTTCATTAAGATTTGAGTGTCATCTTTAAGATTGAAAAACATGGCAAGTTCTGGTGCTCACAAATAAACTATCCATCTTATGAGCTGATATCCTTGAATTAATTGTGCGTCCGGAATGGGAAATCATTTTGTCTTTCTCACTATTATTAGGTAAACATTTGCCTAAGTTCATGGAGAGTGCAATTTGTCTACAGAGCAAGGTCATAAACATATCTTTCGACAGCCAGGGAAATTTCAAGGGCATCTTTGACTCCAACAAAGATTCATACATGATCCAGACCTAAATAAAACAGAGTTCTTCTGCCACTTTATTAATGATCATGTGAGTAGGACTTTCAATTTCTTTTCATACTTCTCATCTGAATATGCATGCAACATCATCCTAATTATAATCTTGGGTATTTGTTTGAATGACCCCTGCATTTACCAGATAAATAACAATAACAGCCATATAATGTAATTCCATGGCAACTGTGATTTATTTCTTTGTCACCCAAGGAGTGTACAAAATATCCTATCAATATATCCAAAGGGAGGTTTAGGCATTTGCTGGTACATCTTAATGCTGAGAAACCTTTGCACTGAGTTCCAAGTATGTTCCTTAATGGAAGCTGGTAATCTTTTCATCAATACAAATAAAGTATTTGCTTTATAGGATGCACCTTAATTTTAGAGCATAATTGAGGAAAACGCAATCAATGAAAAACTGAGTAGATAAGTGACCTTAATTAATGCTTTGCAGTGATCACAATTTGAATGCTGCTGCTAGACCAAGAATGTCTGACACATTGACTAGCTTTTCTCTGTTTTTCTATCCAAGGAACAGTGATTCCATATTAAAGCAATTCACCAAGCTGGTTTTTCTGTATTTTTATGGTTGTGAGTTATTTATACTTGAGGTAAATAATGTGTTGAATTACATGTATTTTTGGTACTTATCTCCATCAATTTTAACATGCTGCCAAGATGTGTGATGTTTTTTTTTTCTTTTGAAACCTAGAAGTCTAAGAATCTCACGACTCACAATCTTTCCCTTGCTTTCCATAAAAAGTGTCCAAATGATTTGCTGCACTGTTACTGTTGCTCCTTCCACATTTGTTCTTCTGCAATTCAAGTTCCAGAACAATGCATATGTTGGAAATCAATAGTTCCTTCACCCTACTGGAGTAATGGAGTGATAATTAATCTTCATGCCAGAGGGATGCATGTTGCTTAGAACAGGGGTATCAAACTCACAATGGCACATTGTCATCATGTGACATATCACAATGTTTTTCCCCTTTGCTAAACCGGGGGTGGGCATGGCCAGCATGTGACAAATCCGGCCCTTGGGCCACGGGTTTGACACCCCTGCCCTAGAACTAAAAAGTAGTTTCCTAACAGTGAGAACAATTAACCAGTGGAATGACTTGCTTTCAGAAGTTGTGGGCGCTCCATCACTGGAGGCTTTTAAGGGGAGACAAGTGGACAGCCACTTGTCTCAAATCATAGAGGATGTCCTGTTTGAGCAGGGGGTCAGACTAGAAGGCCTGCAGGCCTCTTCCAACTCTATTATTCTGTCCTCGCCTATGTTATATGTGGACCTAGATATATAATATAAATATATAATATAATATAAAAGTTACTAAAAGTCAGTTCAAAAGTCTCTTTACCAAAAGACAGTTCAAACCTCTCATAGAATTGTGTATGTGTTACTCACAGTCTTCTGTGCCAGAGATGAAAGGTCAAGGTAAGAATATAGAACATAGAATAACAGAGTTGGAAGGGACCTCGGAGGTTATCTAATCCAACTCCCTGCACAAGCAGGAGAGTCTATACAATTTCAGACAAATGTCTGTCCAGTCTCTTCTTGAAAACCTCCAGTGATGGGGAACTCACAACTTCTGAAGGCAAGGCATTCCACTGATTAATTGTTCTCACTGAATGATTGGGTTATCAGAAAAATGAAGGAAGAAAGGAGGAGGAAAGAGAAGATTGCAGAGGAAGAATGACTGCCCCCCCCCAATTACTCCTGTTTCTGTCCCCACACAATTCTTCCACATCTTCTTCACAAACCCACTCCCATAGATTTTTGTTTGAAGTCCCATCATTTGCTCGTCAGTATGAATGTTTCAATGAGCTTCCTTACTCTGATTAGTCCAAAATTTGGGGATATTAATTGAAAATCAAATGCCTTGCGCCTTGAGCGTCCCTAGATTAAACAAAACAATAAAAACTAACACTGTTGCGGGAATAAGGATTCAGTTCAGCTTCCCTGATGGTAATTTATAATCCATGTCATGAAATAACTGGTTGCTATCATGCTAGATCTTGGTAATAACTTCCCAATAACTTTTATAGACTAGGAAAGAACATTCTAGTTTAGATATGGAGATTCATTTTCCTCCTTTTTATTCTTTCAAATTAACAAAATAAAGCTTAATGTGTGTACCAATATATCTTGGTTTAACTGTACTGTGTAATTCCTCATGCCAACTTCAGGTCTGACAGACAGAACGCTACTGCCATCTTAAGGAGAAGAAGCAAAAATAGTTATCTATTCCAAGTTGATTCTAAAAGTGGACATATTGTAAATGGACCAATTCACCTTCCATCCACCTCACTCACCAAATACCTCTTCACTCCTTATGTCACCAAGGGATCTGTGCTGAAACTGCTACGTTGAGGAAAACATTTAGTGCATTTGGTGTTCCTGGACTGCCTGGATAATCCTCAAAATGACAAATCGCTATCTCCGTGATTAATTTTCTCTCTGTCAAGCCTGGAAAGATGAGAGATTTGGGGGACATTGCACAAGATGTCAAGGAAATGCCAGCTGTCTCTATTACATCTCTGCATTAACAACAGTGCAAGATTAACGATTTGTGTGCAGCGCTTGTTTTTGTAACTTTCACAAGTCTGAATTCCTCGTCAGATAAAGTAATAGGATCTGTCAGTCAGCAGAAGAATCCTTGGAAGAGAAGGGCAACAGATATTTTAAATAATCAATAATGTAACACTTGAAGGTACTTGCTATAAACATAAGCAGACTTAACGTTTCATAAATACGACAGATATTATTTTGTTCGGCATATGATATGGGCACTCACCACTCTCAGAGAGACTTAATCATAGCAAATGATAGGTAGGGCCCTCCGCTCAAATATGGTTCTGTAAGAACTTGCTATCAGATACTGCGTCTTGGGTCACAAATTTAGTGAAGAATTAGAAACTGGCTTGGAACTTAATTTATAGTCACATAAGCCACCCGTGATTGCCACATGAATCATAGATATTGTGAACTTGGCAGTATCAGGACAAAAGATCTGCCCTTAAAGATGCTATTTCCTCATGCAAAAGATATTGCAGATTAATATTACGATGAAGCCAGAATTATTCCTATAGGATCTTATGGATAAAAAGGATTTTTTTTAAAAAAAAGGAATATGGGAAATTAATATTGCATATATGGATACTGCAGAGAGATTATTGCATGTAAAAAAATGGAAAATTAATGATTGGATTCTAAGATTAATCGAATAGTCAGAAAAGATGAAGCTGACAAGTTTGTTCAGGGTAAAAAAAAAAGAGAAAGTTCTTCTTAAAATACTTTTTCCTGAATGAAGCAAAGATTAAATTATGATTTCAGGATTTTGGGACTAAAAAGGTACGAAGAGGATGGGGAAAATGTTAAGATAATAAATGTTCAATAGAGAGAAGGCAAAAGGCATATTTTTCCCCTTTTCTTTCTGAATTCTTTTCCTCTTATGTTCTTTTTGTTTGTTCATTTTTTACTGTATTAAAAAACATCTAATAAAAATATATTAGAAGAGAAAAAGGAGCTGTTTCTATCAAGAACTGTGTGGTCAATGCCAGCCTATTCTAAATAGGGTAGATTAGCTCTGGTTAAGTAGAAGCTTTCCCCGAATCATATTTCAGTTTGTTGCTTTCCTTCCAAAATAATACTATGCCACAGAGCAGGGACACCGCATATCTCAACAATTTGCATTTCCGTGGAAGATGCCTTGTCTCGTGAACAAGCAAAGGTGCTATTAAAGCAAATCATCCACAGGCCATTGAACTGACAATGTTTATTACACTTTTTCATAATTACAACATGCCACAACCCCAAATTTTACAGGAAATTTGATTATATGATTTAACCATATATGATCATAGATTGCCAATCCACATAAAGCTATTTCTTTTACAAGGGGGGGGGGCAATTTAACACTTGTTACTAACTCCCAGTAAAATTGAAACACTCACAACTGGTTCATCATTACATCATCAGGCCTCTCACCTTATCATAGGAGTGTCGAACTTGCGGTGTCATGGCGGTGTCATGTGACGTATCATGGCCTTTTCCCCTTCGCTAAACCGGGCATGGGCATGGCCAGCGTGTGACGCCTTATCGCAATTTATTTTTTTTAATCTTAACACAGTAGTTATGGGGAAAAACCCACCTTGTGATAAAACTGTGTAGTGAAAATGGTTAAACTACCCAAAGGTAAGAGAGAGAAACCGAATGAAACAGGAAGACATTGGATAAGTGCTAACAGTTGCAACTCATAGCAGGGTGAGATTACACACAATGTAACTAAGCTTAGCAAGATTTAGGGCAAAGAATTCTCTTTGTTGTCTAATTGATAATTTAGGTAAAATAAATCAGAATGCTGTGGAAAATTAGAGAAAAAGTGAGAAGAATTTAAAGACTCACTTCATAAGAGAGTCTGTCTTCAAATATGATACATAAATAAATAAAAGTAAGATCAATTGCAAACAAGAATGTCTATACACTTGCAGTAAAACAACGACAGTGTGGTTAGTACAGGTAGTCCTCGACTTAAGACCACAATTGAGCCCAAAATTTATGTTGTTAAGTGAGAAATTTGTAAGTGAATTTTGCCCCATTTTACATATTTTCTTGCCTTGGTTGTTAAGTGAATCATTGCAGTTGATAAGTTAGTAAGCCAATTGTTAAGTGAATCTGGTTTCCCCATTGACTGTGCTTGTCAGAAGGTCGCAAAAGGTGATCACATGACCCTGAGATGTGAATTTTAATCATATGACTATAGGGATGCTTCAAAGGTCATAACTGAAAAACGGCGCTAAGTTACTATTTTCAGTGCTGTTGTAACTTTGAACGGTCACTAAATGAACTGTTGTAAGTCAAGGACTGTACTGCACTTGTATCACTGGGGCAAAAAAGGATTTTCATGCTTCTCACTTCTAGAGAACTAAACAGTTCCAAATTCAAACCACTTCTGATATTGTTTCTGTTGTTCTTATTAGTTGGAGCACATCGCTTAAAGTTCAGTCCACTGACTGGCATTTTTGCCAGACCATTATTCAGAACTTCTAAAAGTGCAGTGCCACCTGCCCTATTCAGAGGATAAATTTTCATGTAGCTAGAACAGTAAAGTTGAGTATTTAAGTCCCATCCTGAAAATATCCCAGCCAGATAGCCTCCTTAAAATTACTAGCAAGGATCACAACAGATGAATGTCTTGTGAAGCTCACCTTTGACTGTTACCTTAACAGCATTTTGTTGTGGGTGCCTCAGATCCCTGGTGCTTAGGCAACAGGTGTGTGGAAGTAAAGGCTCAGGGTAATGAGCATGTCACACATTTGGCTTGTTCTTTTTAAAGTACCACTTATATTTTCTGCAGGTGGAAAAAAAACCCTCCCAAATCTGAGGCTTATGAGCAATAATAGCATGGACCTGAAAAGGAGAGGGAAAGAGGCTGTTGTAAGCATTGATTTTAATCTTGTTATTGTCACTCTTTGCTATCAAAGCACAGTGTTAAAGCTCTCTGTATAAGTTACATTGAATATACTGATACTAAAAGTTTTACTTCTCCCCTCATAAAACTTTATTAAAAGATATATAAAACGCAAAAGAACAAAATCAGAAAGAGAAAAGTGAGGAGCAGGGGGAAAATGGAAGATACAGACCAAAAGGGAAAGAGGCTATTGTAAAATATTCAGTTTAAACTCGATTTAAATCAAATGTTTAAAGATCAAGGCCCCAAGAACCAAGAAAGAAATGTGGAATTTCTTCAGTTTGCTATATTGTTTATTGCCTATAAATATTTTTTTTTGCCCAAATAAAGCAACTACTAGCATCATTAAAGATATACTATGAGAATTGCTAGAGAGGATTTGTTCTAACTCTCCCAACCAAACTATTTAAGCTTCTTTGCACTCTGCAATGCAGCCCCTCCCCCCCGGGAATCCAGACTACATTCCACCACAAACAATTTAGCAGGAATTCAATAAAACTCCTAGTTTTATTTCCTGTTGTTGTTTACATATGGACAGGTATCATGTTAATCTCACCTCAGGTCCGAATTTGGGCTTATCCTGAATCAAAAGTCTAACATTGATTAAGTTACTCTTAATGTCTGGTGATGGTGTTTTTCCAGCACCACTTCAGTTGACATCAGTGATGGAGCTAATGATCTGTCCAAAATCCCTTTGGTATTATTGTTTTATCTTAATTTATTTATTTATTTATTTATTTATTACATTTATATACCGCCCCATTCCGAAGACTCGGGGCGGTTTACAGCTTTATAAGCAATACTCTTACATCAGTATA
>JANHFL010003775.1:43192-71420 GCA_032468155.1 Oxyrhabdium leporinum | reverse complement strand
AGATAGAGAGAGAGAGAGAGAGAGAGAGAGAGAGAGAGAGAGAGAGAGAGAGAGAGAGAGAGAGAAAGAGATGCAAAACATATACTATATATAGGCTTGGGCATATCTGTCAAGTCAGGATCATTAGTTTTGTGGTATAGTATACAAATTCATAGTATTGTCTCATAACCGTACTGATGACTTTCTAAGGATTGCGTGCACATAACCTGCTTAATGAATAAAAGGGAGGAAGCCATCACTTCTGGACACACTTCCAGTGAGGCAGACAAAAGGATGTTCTGTGTTTTGTGGAGGACATTGTAGCCAAAAGGATGTGAGATCCAGACCTCTGATAATTTTCTCTGGAGGAAGAGAGATCTGCTGAAAATTGTGGGTTCCATCATGCTCTAAGCCATTAATATATCCTTTTTAAAGAATGCAATGTTTGACCAAGCCTCACTTTTTAGTCACCTTGGTGTTTAATTTTCTTTTTCTTACCTCTTCAAGATTGAAAAGACTTCAGAATTTACAAGATTGATAGTCACTGGATGAGTCCCTCTTTATTCAATTTAAAAAGAAAAATATGTTTCCAGCTCTGTAAGATTTTAATTTTTTTTGTAATATACAGCAAAAGAAGAATGTAGTGTTGTTTTAGTTTCTAAATATTAAGGATTTGGATGAGATTGATTAAAGAAATATGTGTAAGTCAACTAAAATATCTTCTTCCATAGAAAACAGAGCGTCTGTGTTTATAAATTGCTGATAAGAAGACTTTCAAGACTCACATTATAAAATACTAGATGGATTCATTAAAGAAAATTTACAACCCATGGACTCAAGAACACTGTGAATTAGTTAACTCTATATTGGGTCCAAAAGTGTTGGAAGAGATTCAAGCTCCTTAGAGCAAAATTAAAAAGGCAATTATAAAAGGCTCTAAAATTATAATTCATAAAAAATGAATTATTATATTCTGTAAAATACCAAAAAATCATGTGGATTATTTATTAAAATTGAAATATGAGATATTTGCTGGAGAAGTTACACTGCAAGTACAAATGGACTTTGATAAGATGACAGGACTTTGAGAGACGAGACAGAGATAAGAGAAGAAAACAGATGTTACAATTGGATATGTGGAACTTGAAGACTGCTGCAAAGGAGAATAAAAAAGCAAAATTGGTTTGTTTGGTTGAGGTTAAATAATGGGTTGGTATTTTTGGTGTTTGCTAATAGACATTTTGAGTATAATGGTATAGTCTGTAATACCTATGATATTACTTTATATATATATAAACAAGGGAGTTTCATAATAATGGTTATTTTTGGAAGTGTTAAATGATTTATTTATTTTTTTGCTTTGAAATTGTACTATTGAGGGTAATAGGTTTATTTGTAATATCTATATTAGTACATTTGATATATAATTGAGGGATTACTATCTCTGGTAACGTTTAATGAGTTTTAATCTTTGTAATGTTTAATTGCTAATTGAGATTAGATTTTGCTTATTATGAGACATTAAGGGGATTAGATTCTAAATGGAAATGGAAATATATATCCATGTTAGATATTTTTGCTAACTTTTATTGGACCTTTGCTAATTGATAAGGCTAGCTGAGGATTTACAGATGTGTTTTCGGAAAATGGAGTGATGTATGGAACGAAGATATATATTGTATTTTAAGAGACAGTGAAAAATAGTTATTGTTGAATTTTCTTGCTGGGGATGGAAAGAAAAGTTTCCTTTTCCTATTGTGGGGGGGGAGCTTGCATTTTTTATTTAATGTTAATGCATTGTTACATTAGGGGGGGGCGCGTATCTGCTTTATCTATTTAATCTCATTTCTAATAAAGTTACTGCATCACTTGCAATACTTAAGATGAAATCTCCATGTTTAGAGCAAGTACTTTTCTTAATATTTCATGCTTGAAAGAACTGTTGCTAGAAACACTGAAACAGTGAACAAGAGTTGGAAGGGACCTTGGAGTTCTTCTAGGCCAACTCCCTGCTTGATCAGGAGACTTTATACTATTCCGGATTAATGATTGTCCAATCTCTTCTTGAAATCTCCAGTGATGGAGAACCCACAAGTTCTGGAGACAAGTTTTTCCACTGATTAATTGTTATCATTGACAGGAGCTTCTGTGGGAAAATCAAAGGCTACTGAAATAGTGGCTCATTATTTTGGCCTGGTTTTCAGTTCCTACATGCAAATCAATACAATGGGAAAATTTTGTGAACATTTAAAAGACATTGAAATTAGACTTTGGAAAATGTGAGTTTGTAGTTTATAGTGCTGCTCTTTATGAACATAATGCACTAACTTTTTCACCTGGGGAAGCATACAGCCAATCATGCAGGCTGATTGAACAGACTGTCTAATATCCCTGAAAATTAATTTATTTCTTTATTTTAAATGCTACCTTTCTACTCAGGAGACTACATAAAACAAAGTGTTAAAATAAATTATAAGATAAAGATAACTAGCATGAAATTAATGCTTTCCCGAAATATTACATTCATGCCTAAAGTGAAGAAAGAAAAATTCAGGAATTGTTCCTTATGCTTTTCAGAGGGTTTTTTTTAATTCATTTTCCCTTCCATTTGTATATTTAAAAAAAAAAAATGTTGAGTATTCTTATCTCTAAAAATGAGTTGCAGGAAAGTCAAAAAAGTTGGTACAGAAAACAAAGTTTTAAAAAAGCAATACTGGATTTAGATCAGTTAATATATCTGGAAGAGATTTCATTGTTCTTTTCAAATTCCAGTACCAGTTTATCTAGTAGTTAATGCCTAGATTAATATATAGATCAATACATATATTTCATATATAGTAAAAAGTGTGTTACTGTTTATTATACTCAAAATATCTATCAGAATTCATGCATTACATAAAATTGGTTTAGAAATGTTTACTTTGAAAAAAAATATGAAGAGAATACATTTAAAATATATTTTTAGAGACTAAATATATACTTTGATTTTTTTTTAATTTGGATTTATTGTCAGAATTCTAGATGAAAGTGTTTTATTTATTCTGATTTTTTAAAAAAAGGAAATCGACCCTTTACTTAGTGAAGGTTGTCAAGGACAAAGGCTAACAATCTAAGATTTTTTTTAGAGCTTATCAACCGTGCATTCTCTATTCATTGGGTCTAATGTTCTTAGAATTCCAAGTGTTTGCAATCAATGATGGAAAAAAAAGCTACTGGAATCCATAACTTAAAACCCTGGGTTTTTTCCCCTACATTCCAATAAAGTGCTTGTGTTTTCAAAGCTGAGCAAAAATAAATAATTAATAGACAAAGCTGTAGAAAGGCAGATATAAACTGCACAAACTTGGATGTTTCCTGGTTCTGCAAAAATAACGAATGTTGTGATATGAAGATTGTCCTGTCCTAGTTCTAAGGGATCTTTGGTTTTTGCTTCGTATCTGAATTGTTCTCCTGAATAATTTTCCATGTTCTCTTTTGGAGGGAGAAGGATAGTCCCCCCCACTAGCTACATAAAAAGTATGCTGTAAACAAACATGTTTCTAAGATTTCTACAAGTGTAACATTCACCACTACAGAGAACAGCAACAAAATAGTCCTACACATTACGGAAGCAGCAAGATGTTTTTTTTCTTATAAACTACGGACATATTATTTATTCACTTGTTTATCAGATAAAATAAACTAATCATCATCGTGAACAAAAAAAAAGTGGATTCAGGGTTATTAAGACTGTCCTGCAGCTTCATCAAATAATGTAATCTTTAAGTAAAGCTGTTTTGATGCATAGATTCAGATAATTAAACATATACTGTACTCTGTCTTTAAAATGTAATATTCCTTCAAAAAACAAATAACCTCTCAAGTACTTAATTAAGGAAAACCAACATATTTCTATAAATTATAAAAAGGAGAAGATCACACTTCAGATTAAAATTCCAATTAATCTATGTAATTATCACAGAGAACTAAGGTGATAAATTTCAATGTACCTTTCCACTGTTTAATAACACCAATAAAACACAGTTCTCACGAACAAAAAAGTGTTGATGACTTTCACTAGTAGTTTGTTTCAGGAAGGTTAGATGTTAAATGCAAACTTTTATATCTCTATGTAAACTGTAATCAAAACATTTCTCAGCTTTTTTGAAACCTGGACATCTAGGCCTTCAGAAAGACAGGGAAGAGATCTTCCCATTATCCTTTTGTATGATGTTATTTAGACAAAACTTGAACACCGAATATTCTCCCACATTTGCATATAGCAGTAAGAAGCTGATGTCATTCATATTTATTTTATTTTCAATAGTTTGACCAAGTTCAGCTTCTCTTCTACTAACGCCATGTTTTCTGGTATTTTAGAGCAGAAATAGATTTACGATGTAAAGCAATGATAAAATTACCTTCTAATTTTATTATCTAATCTTTGCATAGGCATCCTACTGTACCACAACATAATTGGCATGGATTTTAAGTTGTTGCAGTGGTTGCCAGTTCTAGTAACATTCTAGTAAACTATTTATTCATGGTCCAAGATGGTCTATTGCTTAGAAAGCAATATTTTCATTTGTTGATCATTTAAGAAAATGTCTAAGAAGTGCTGGAGATGGATGGGGAATTAGTTCTGGAGAAATCATGGAAATTGAAACCCAAAACATCAAATTGGGGGGAAAGCTGATTTATTTAACAGAAGATGTCTTTAATATTGAGCTCTTCTAGTTTTTAATCCAGATTCATGTGTTATTTTCTATGAAATAGATGGACAAATAGCATTATCAATGATAGTCTAATTCATTGTAACTGTAGATAAATATACTGTCCACACAATGGGAAGAGATTATGTATCATCAATGGAATAATTCAGAATAGGAAATTGAAATATAATTAATGGTAGTAATGTACCAAATTATGTAAACAGAATAGAGTAAGCAGATTTTCTAATTCAATGGCTTCTGTAGTATCTTTCTAAAAGAAGCTAGCATGTGTTTTAACAAAATTTTACATATTTTCTGAGGAACACTGTTCTTTGGCCAAGGAATTGTGTCCATGTTGTAGTGTGGTGTTTCTCTTTTTTAATATAATAATGTTATATTGTAGTATTGCTATGTTTTATTAATTTCTTCTCCTTTGATTGTAATCTTTTGTTCTCTCTGATTACCTCTAGTCAATCTTCAAAGTCTCCACCTATCATACATTTATTTTTTCAATGAATAAAACATTCCCACAGGAAGATTCCTACAGTTAATTTCAAAAATTTCATATATTTTTATAATATCTCCTCTGAAATATTCTTTCCAGTCTGTTTCTCCCTTAATTTTCCAGAAACATCATTTTGGTTTCCCTTTTGCTGTTTTGCAAAAGATTAAGTTTTTTTGTGTGTGTGTGGTTTTTTTTTAACCACATAAAACTACTTTCATCCAGGATAGAAGAAAATTCTCTCTGTAATGAAAGTTGCCTTTCAGAAGGTTCTTAACAATCAGAAAATAATTAATAAGAAACTTCCTAAATGGTTAAGTAGGTGAATTCAGTGTCCTTTTGAAGGTGCCAAACTGTGGCTTAATTGGGATGATTTTCTCTGGGCTCTCAGAGCTTTGAAACCTGCTGGAGATTCTATTTTGCTTTTACCTCATGGAAAACTGTGTGGAGCAAACCCTAAGCCTCTCTGTTATATGGAAAGGAGTTTTGAGGAGCTCATTCGTTTACTGGCTCCTCTTTTTGCCATGGCAGTAGATTCCACTCTGGTGGAGCCATCTTCAATTGAGCCATTATTCTTTGGCCTCAAGTGATGGTTCTCAACATCAACAACTTTACAATGTATGGACTTCAGCTCTAGACTTCCCCACTTAATATAGCAATGGCAATAGCACTTAAACTTATACACTGCTTCACGGTGCTTTACAGTCTTCTCTAAGTGGTTTACAGAGTCAGTATATTGCCCCCAACAATCTGGGTCCTCATTTTACCGAAGGATGGAAGGCTGAGTCAACTTTGAGCCTGGTGAGACTTGAACTGCCAAACTGCAGGCAGCCTGCGGGCAGCAGAGGTAGCCTGCAATACTGCATTCTAACCACTGCACCACTTTGGCTCCTATAAGTGGATGAAGTTGAAAAACACTGTTGCGGAGGAAACATTATAAAAACAAATGATAGCAAGCTGCCTCTTGTGTAATGCTCAGAATGAGATTGTCTACTCAGAAAAATATACTGAGTCTCCTCAGACAATCACATTTGGAAGTTAATATAATCATATATATTATCAACAAAGAAATTAAATACAGACTATAACATTATAATATTGCATAACATATAACTCAAACACTAAAACAGGAAATGATTATCAAAGTCCATTTTGAAAATTGTGTTGACAATTTCTGATCTTCTGGGAGTAGTACCCAAAAAATAAAACCTTGCTTGAGAAAATGTAATATATATAAGTTTATATTCATGTCATTAAAAAAGAAAATGTATTTTCATTTTAAAATACTGGTATTTTATATAATAAGGTTCCTAGTTAACTTTTTGAATGTCAGTTACCTCCTTATAAATTATGTAAGATATATCAACATGGAATGAGAAGTATAGAAATGTGATTTGTGAAATCATCAACCATTAGATGAATATATATTTTTTCCTTTATTGATGTATTTGAAAACTGGGCCATTATATTTCTATTTAAATTTGGCCTTGGTGGCAGGTTAATTCTGGAAGCTGTAATCACAGCATATTTGGAGATTACTAGGTTAGGAATATCACCAAATGATTTCATATCCTCAAATACAAAAAATATTCCTTAGGACCATTCAAATTACAGACTCGAATGAAGTCTATAGGTAGACCTATGGCACATTGATGGAGTACACAAAAAATATTTCAAGTTGAAATTCTTTCATCTTATTTCATTCACTGATAAGAATAAAAAGACAAACACCACAAAGGAAAGACAAATTAAGGATTAGGATTTTTCTTGGAGAGGTGTTTACATACATCTGAAAAGACTAAAAAGGATTTTGGTGGATTATCACTGTTTAGATTGTTGTCACTCTTCTTAATCAGAATGTTATTGATTAGTTGGGGATATATATATATATATATATATATATAATCTCAAACAAAAGTTTATCCTACATTGCTCTGGAGCACATAAAAAGAAATTAATCTGTACAAGGACAGAGACAACATTTAAAAAAAAAAGATCTCTCATACTGAAGAGAAAATTATTCCACTTCGTTCAAGTACAGTTACAGTGAAATTCCTTTACTTTGTCTCTAAAACCACTCTGTACTGTACATGTACATATGTATCTGTATGGGTGTGGATGTGTCCCATGTTAAAATGTAGGTACAAAATTAAATTTTCCAAACAAAAGCCAGCTATTAGAGAACACTGGCTATAGGTAATTCTTACTAAATGATGGAAATTGGGACCAGCAATCCCACCATTAGACAATGCAGATTCTATATGCATGTAATACAACACTATTTGAATATTAATTTGAGTTCCTATGGAGGTTTGACATCTGTAAGCAATATTGGTATTGGGAAAACATTGGTTACAATGGGCCAAAGTAAAATCAGTGGATGAAGTTAATTAGTACTAATCTAAGAGGGCTACAAAAACCTAAAAATCAAAATGTACTTTTAGCATATTTACATTTGTTAAGGACAGATATTGTCTGTCTGCAGGAGACTCATTTAATGAAACAGGATAAATTTCAATTAATGAAGGATTGGGTGAAACAGGTTTACCTCACAGATCACAGCAAAAAAATGTGACTATTTTGGTCCAAAAAGGATTTCCAATTGATGAACAAGTTATTATTCAAATAAGTGGGTGTTATTTAATTTTATGTGCTAAAATAATAGGGACTGTAACATCTACAGTTAACATTTGTGGACTTAATTTAGAGTCTTTATTCTGTTTTATGGATGTTTTCAACATCTGAATGAATGCATTTATGATACTGTTAATAAGAGGAGATTTTAATGAAATATTGGATCATGATCTGGATAGAAATATACCAGGACACACACACCCAAAAAAAACCCCCAAACACCCCCCCCCCAATAACTATAACAAAAAAAAATAAGACCTATGTGGAAAAACTGAATTGGATAGACTCTTGTTGTTTGATGTTTAAGTAAAAAAGAATATACATTCTATTCAAGTCTGCACCAGAATTTTTTAGTTTTAAGTATTTTTATATCATCAACTCTATATCATCAAAATCAACAATATAATACTGATGTTTATTATCTATCAGACCAAAGTGAAATTATTTTAAATTACTTGTTTCAGAAACTGGTCAAAGTACTGAGAAATTAGTATTTTTATGTCTCCATACTGAAAGATGAAGAATTTGTACAATAATGCATGTAGAAGCTTTGCAATTGTTTACAATGAATTCAGAAGCATCAAATGCTAGAATATTTGAATGGGAAGCATATAAATCTTATATCTGAGGTAGAATTATTGCTTTTGTATTATATAAAAACAAGAATAAAAAAAATAAAACCACTTGAAAGATGAATTGAAACAACCATCCATTTAAGGAATATAAATTGTGTTCTTATATCAAATCCATTAAGTATTTAGCTTTGTGTATGCTGAAAGATATAACTCAGCAACATGTAATATAATATATAAAGAGGTTTTTACAGATATGAATAGATGGGAATCATTAAATTCACTTTTTAGGAAAAGATGAATATTCTCAAAATAAATACTATTCCTAGATTAATCTATATTCTTAGCGGAATCCCTTGTTCAAATATTCCAAAAATATTTTCAAAAAATAATTGGTGTGTTTAGAAAATTTGTGCAGGGTTCTTCAATTCCGAGAATATCTTTACAAAATAATTGTATGCAATTACCAAGAAAGGAAGTAAGTAGGATTTACTTTTTCCACATCTGGAGATATATCATGAAGCTCTTCTATTGCCAAGTATTAAATACTGGAGTCAACAATTTGTGTTAATTTTCCAACTTTGGAATATACATATCATAGCAACTTTGCTTGAGCGTATTAGGATCTAAATATAATACAACTCTAGTATGTCTGGAAACAAATATATAAGTTAGAAATATAAGGAATGGAATGTCTAATAATGACAGAGTTTACCCTTTTTCTTATGCTAAATTGACAATGGGAAATGCAACATTAAAAATTGGAAAATGGAAAAATGTGGAAATTGGATGAAATGTGGAAGATTGATTTTGCATCAATTAATAAGTGATGAGGATGAGTGTTTAACAAATATCATCTATTAGATATAACAGTAGCAAAATTTACAGCTGCAATATTTGTTAACTAGATTGCTTGGATCAGCATCAAAGATACTAGAACAAATGATGAAATCTCTTAAAGTTTAAAAAACTCTCTATTAGTTTTTGTATAGATATTTGTTGTCAATCAATCAGTTTGATGTGAAGAAGTTAAGCGATTAGTGAAATAAAGAATTAAAGGTTCCTATATTGATGAGACAATAACAACTTTTGTAGCAAGGGTGTCAACTGACTTTAAAATACAACTTATGCAATAAATATAATATTAGAATTTATTGAACTCTATTATGCCTCTATAAAAAAATGCCTACTTATTGTGTCTTGGCAGAAAGTATTGGACTAAATAAATGTGGCTGTCCAATAGAAGGTAGAATATTTAGAGGATAATATTATTTTGAATCACATCCCTAGTTCATGTAGCTTGACAACCGGACAGCAAAAATGTAGTCTCCATGAACTTACTATAAATAAAAAACTCATATTGCAATAGTGGAAAAATAAATATATGGTTCCATGTACTAAATAGATTGAAGATTTGATTTCTTTTGCTACTTATGAGCGCCATGGCTATAGAAGTAAACCTTGCATGGATAAATATAATGAAATACAAAATAAAGTAGGTTTTTCAAATAGTATGATAAGTATATGAGTGTGTTCAAATGAATACACACATACACACTTGCATAGTGTTTGCATAATATATAAAATTGTAAATGTTGCTGTAATGACATATTGTGCATTTTAATGTTGTATTTTGTCACTTATTTTTTAGCCCATGTACTTTTATTCTTTGTGTGTGTGTGTGTGTGTGTGTGTGTGTGTTTGTACTCTTTTCTTTTTTTCCTTTACTCTTATTATTTTAAAAACAATAAAAATTATATTGAAAAAGCAATGTGTTTGTAAAGTGTGACAACATATGACTCCACTGATTTTTATAACTGGATAATTAGAACTGCAGAAAAAACAATTGCTACCAACCTGCCTTCCATTGAGGACCTGTATACTGCATGAGTCAAAAAGAGGGCTGTGAAAACATCTACAGAGCCCTCACATCCTGGACATAAATTCTTTCAACTAGAAGACCCCTCTAAATCTTCTCATTCAGCACCATTGTAACTTTGAATAGTAATTGAACAAGTCATTAAACAAGGACTACCTGTGTATGCTATCACTAATATCCTTTCCGACCCCTAATATCCTAATGCATACTCCATTAGCACTTAAAAGAAATGTTCCTTTTTGCTGTTAACAAGGTAATAAAGTGATAAATGCATTTACTTTTAATGGAGAAATATAGCACATGAAAGTTGGAGGTGATTTAAACTTCTTTTTCATGAGGTAGAAAAAATAAAATAAAACTGAGACTGGGCCAGTGTTATGCCTATAGCTCATCTTTTATTATATCTGTCTTCCATTTCACATATCTTTCTGCGAGCAAATATGAAGTTTAAAAGAGGTCTATAAAAAGATGTTATCTAAAAAAAAAAAGTTCAACCATGTCAGTGTTCTTCCTGCTGTAAACAGCGCCACTACAGCAAATCAGCGGTTTAGGTTCAGGACTCTGCAAGCAAAAATATGGACAGTCGTAAGGATGGAGCATCATAAGGATATTAGCTCTGAATATTCAATGTCATTTTTAACTTACTGAATTTTATCCTAAAATGTTAAAAATGTCAGGAAGCCTATGTGATGTCAAACTTTAGGTTCACATGGAAGATGAACACAAGAGAGAGCTGGCCTAAACTCCTCCTATTTCAGAACCCAAATTGGCCTCACTACTCAACATCGGTATTAGATGGGCTAAAATCTCTGTCACATTTGTCCCGGTGGGGCATATTCAATAAATCAAAATGGTGACAGCAACATATCTGTTGCTATATGGTAAACATGATGTCTCTTCCCACTACAAATTCACACTCAAAGAGTACTTGAGTAGGTTATTACCTGAAGTCAACTTTTCTTTAAAATAAATATATTCATTTCATTTTATTTTGTTTAAAACATGTATTTATTTAAATATTCGTTCAATTTATAAGGCTGCCCATTTCAAGAACTGGCTCTGGGTGGCTATGAACAATAAAAAGGGATAATAAGAAGTAATGAAAAATAAAAACTAAATAGACAACTCCTAGATGAGATTTTTTTAAAAAACCACGAATACAGATTTTTCAAGAAAAGTAATACACAGGCTTCAGCAGACACTCTTCCTTCAAGTCCAATGACAAGGTGATAGGAGTTATGAATACGACACCATCAATATGCTTTTAACACCCAAATTGTACAAGTCTTACAAATCAGATTAATCCCTTGATTCATAACAGATCTGCCTTTTACAACATTTGTAAAGAAAGTTTGTACATACCATGGTCATTCCAGATTTTGCCAAAGAAGCTTTTCCTTTCTTCTGTCCAGTAGTATGTCGGCTTCCTGTCCATTATATGCAATAAGTAGAACATGGAATGATTTATCATGGCACATAACATGCTGTCTTCATCATACTTCTAGTTGAAGAGAAATGGGAGCTTTGAGTAGATGTCGTTGGAGAGTGTTGGGTGGATATTGGTGCCAGGATGGGATAATTCTGAATGTTAGTCCACTTGCACTAGCATTACAGAAAGAAGATGGAGTGTAACTTGGCGCTCAAACATTTAAGTAGGCATGGTGCTCCTTGTTTTAATAAAATGGAATGCAATCAATAATAAATGCTCAGGAAGATTTTGAAGTTGCAGAGATATTTTTAAAAAGTTTCTTGAAGAAAGTTATGATGAAATAAGTTTTGACTAACTGCTCCAAACTGCAGATGACATTTTAATGTTACTGTTTAATGATACATTTGATTTCATTTTCAGTTAGATCCTGTTTTAAAATAAGGGTGTAAAGCACAGGAAGATAGAGTGCTATTTTAATTTTTTATATACTCCATATTCATAAGCCCTGGAAACAAAGCAGTACAAAGAAGAAATGTCATTAAGAATCATAAAATAAATGCACAACTAGAAACTTATTGATCTTCAGCAACTGCTGAAGGGAAACCAATGGCTCATAAAATTTTAAGAATAACAAGTTCATGTAGGAATCAAATTCAGATGGAGGTGAGATTTTCCTGACAGAAATTCCTATTAATTTTCCTTTAATATACATAATTAATAGCTTTCATTCTGTGAGAATCATAGATTTCCATGTAAAACTATAGGCTCTTAAAGCTCCAGATAGTTGCAATAGAGTAGTCCTGTGCAAAACCAACTTCGATCTGCTTTGTTGAAGAGAATAATGACATGGTGGCAATTTAAGTTTCTTTGCTAAGATGGATAAACACCATGTTTGGCCTTGACAAAGTAACTTGTTTGGGTTTTTTTAACTGCTTTGGGTCAGAAGACTCCAATGGTAAATGAAAAATTTCCAGACTAGGCGAATTCAGTACTCATTGTAATATTCAGAAAGGTGGCAAAACATTAGCTATTTAATGTGTTATTGGTGGACTTTTATTTCAAGAATGAAGCTCTATAAAGGAGGTGAATTTCAGCTATACTTTAACCCCCATTCTGGATCAGGAAGCATATAACATTCTTGAAGAGTTTAATATAGCCATATTTCATATATCTAACTGACTAGGTAGATAAATGGATTTCCAGTCAATTTTTCGATACTTTCTGACAGTTTCTCCTCTTCCAATAGTGCTGTCTATGTGTGTAGCATCCCCAAAAAAAGAAGTATTAGGAGATACAATTGAAGTATAATTGTACTATTCAGTAAACCTAGTATTATAATGTTAACAACACATTTTTCTTTGATCCTGACGAGCAAATTAAACAAATTATGCATGTAACTGTACTCAATTATTTTTTTTAATCTACTAAAAACCAGCTGGAACAGGCCTCAGCTGGGATAGTTAAGAAGATTATATAAGACATTTTAGTGACGTGCATTGTTTTGGCATTAAAAACACTTTTGAGAACAGAAAGTATCATTTGTTCTTCCAGTGTGTCAAGATGACACAAGCTGATAGTAAGAAATACTGTTAGCAGATTTCATGCATATTAGGTATAATACTGTGAACAGAAGATGGCAGGAAAAAATGACAGGTCTTAATACCCAATTGGAAGTCCCTGAAAAAGGAGTTGAAGTTTTAATATTCTCATAAACAAGTTCATTTTTCAATATGGAAACATGGTGGTGTTCATATGTTACAAAATAAAGACAAATGAAGTAATAATCCTTAAGAGAGCATGAACTAAAATTCAGATTTGGGCCTATATTTTTGACAATTTGAAGGTTGAGTTAAAAGCTAACAAGAATAAATAGCCCAACTTCCTATAACATAGACAATTACATATTATGGAATGAATCAAGTTATTCTTGCTGTTGTTTCTTTTGAGATATAAATTTTCCTTTTATTTAATGCCATTTTTATAAATACTTGAAGCTTCAGTGTATTTTATGCTTGGTTATTTGTTTTATTTTATCATTTTTTGGTAAACAGTTTTGGAAACTACATTTTCCAATTAAAACATGTTTCTTATATATTAGAGAATGCATTATGTTTACCCTAGAACTCCAATGCCAGCATCAGAGCACTAAAAATCAAATGGCTGATAAACAAAGAGGAATGTATTAAAATATGTGAATAGCAATTGGGAGAAGGGTTTTGAAGAAGCCCAGCAAACTACTTTCTTTGATGATGCCATAGATCAATATTAAGGATCATCATTAGTATTTGAGCAGTTATTGCTCAGTCTTATGAAGTGCTTTATTAAAAAAAAAAAATCAGTCTTAGACAAAACCATTTAGCAATCCCACTATGCCAGCAATATGTTTATTCCAGTATTTGGATCAGCAAAAATAAACAAACAAAAAAAGCTGAGAAGAAAACAACAGCAATGGAAAATACAGAGTTTGGCAATGCTCTCCTTCTTTCCTTCAGGAAGATCTTAGTTAGACTCATAGAGATGGGATTAGTCAGGCCACCAAGTTCAATCTTCCACTCTGTGCAGGAATCTAAGTTAAATCATCAATGACAGAGCGCTACCCTCTCTCTATCTGATCTCATTAGGTACAGTGATGCTTATCAGCTTTCTCAGCAAATGGTTCCAGCGTTGAAGAACTTTTATTGCTAAGAAAAGCAGTAGGGCTTTTATTCATTCCTTCTAGGATACAACTAAATTAATTCCATTTGGTTTCTGAACCACAGTGAGAGTTCTGAATATAGTGGACTCCTTCTCTCTTTCTAGTGCTTGAGTTCATTTTGAATAAATTGTAACCTGTGATTGTTCTTTTCCAGTCATGGGAATTATCAGTTATACTGAGTAAGTCACATTTGTCTTCCATTACTAAGAGTTCAAGCCTATCATGAGAGGGAGAGAGAAGAAGGGAGGGAGAGACAAAAGAGAGGAGGCAGGAGAAAGAGAGAGAGACAGGGACAGAGACAGAGAGAAAGAAAGAAAGAAAGAAAGATAGAAAGAAAGAAAGAAAGAAAGAAAGAAAGAAAGAAAGAAAGAAAGAAAGAAAGAAAGAAAGAAAGAAAGAAAGAAAAAGAGATCTTCCTGCTTTTTATCTGAATGTTTAAATGATCCCAGTTCATCAACAGTCCCACTCTATAGGTTTTCATGTCTACCATGCCTCCCAATAAAATTGAGTTTAAAACTCCCATAATCAATTTAGCACCCTTAGCCAAAAACATTTTACTATTCTTTAAAATACAATTCCTGATCATCTCAGAACTCCATCATCTAAGCACTTCAAATTTATGTTGGAATTGTAAACAATAAGAAGGAACATTTTATCATGTTGGTTAAAAAGCTAGAAAGTTCTGGGTTCAAATACATACATTGTTTCGGGTGATTTTAAAGATTAATATACAATTGAGAACAGAGCCTTTTCTTTTGGGATGGAGAAACAGTTGGGAAAAAGTTATGGAAGTTTGTTTTGATCACTTTGCACAATAACTGCAGCAAGATTGCTGTAGGCTCAAAGATGGAAAGGTTCAGCAAAACCAACAATGGAAGACATGGTGGTACTTGCTGAAGTGGTTAAATTGATTTATTTGATCAGAGTAAACACAATTATCTTTATTTATTGCTGATTGGAAACCCTTCATGAATGTTTTGCAAGGGACAGAAAAATAGTGATTTATGGTTTTGATAATCAGAAGGATAGATTATAGGAAGAAGAGAGCTATGTTATAGCCATAGACTAAGAGGTAAATTTATAATTGCACTTATAACTGCTGTAAAAAAAATAGGAAGCCATTTCCTGGTATTTTTTTCTTACTTTTCTACTTTTCCTTCACTTTTTTCTTCCTTCTTGCATCTTAGCTTTGATTGCCTTCTTTTTCATTTTATAATAGTATTCATTAGTTCTTATTACTTTTATAATAAAAAGATATTAAAAAACCCAAAAAGAAATCCATTACTTTGTTGACTTCATCCTTGGGTCTACAGATATAATTTTACCTGTAGATAGAATTTCTGGAACCAGACAAGCACTTGTAACATTCCTCTTTGTTTTCAATCTTCTTCAGTCAACAGGATGGCTTGACATTACCTATATCTCCAGATTCTTTAAAATCCTTCCTCGATCCTCAAAGTACATGGTGATATGGCTTTTAGCAGTTTTAGCAGTTACATTTATTTCTACATGGAACAGCATGTAGGGATAGTTATCAATGAAGCTGACAAATACTGAATATTGTTGTCACATTTTTAATCCAGGCTCCTCACAAGCAGAACTTTCCATGAGTCTAAGTGTCTAAATGGGACACTTTTGTATCCATCAAAGTAGTGAGTCACCATCATCCACATCTCTTTCTTTACTTCTTATGGGGCATAACTCCATCTTTTCTGCTTTTTAGACTTCTACTCTGCTCTAGCAGGGTTTCCTTTTCTTCTCCTTATATAAAGATAATTTGTCAGTAATTTTTTTCAGGGGTTCTTCTTCAAAGGAAGGAGAAGTTCTATATAGTTATAGAATTGGAAGATGTGGATTCCCTCAAATAAATTGTAGTGAGAGCATTTTTCCACCAACATCTTTTTTGAAGCCTTATCAGTATGGGTTCTCAATGCCTTTTTTTTAAACAACATTGTGATAATGAAAGCCAGAGGAGTTATATGGTGCAAATAACTGCTGTTTGATATTTATTTATTTATTATCATATATCTGCCCATTTCCAGTCAGAGGTGACTGCTACAAATATCCTCACTCAAATTTGCCTCTAAGATTGCAAGGATAGGATAGGATAGGATAGGATAGGATAGGATAGGATAGGATAGGATAGGATAGGATAGGATAGGATAGGATAATAGAGTTGGAAGGGACCTTGGAGGTCTTCTAGTCCAACCCCTGCTTAGGAAGGAAACCCTATACCATTTAAGAAAAAATTGTTATCTAATTTCTTCTTAAAAACTTCCACTGTTGGAGCATTCACAACCTCTGGAGGCAAGTTGTTCCACTGATTAATTGTTCTGTTAGGAAATTTCTCCTTAGTTCTAAGTTGCTTCTCTCCTTGATTAGTTTCCACCCATTTCTTCTTCTCCTGTCTTCAGCTGCTTTGGAGAATAGCTTGATTCCCTCCTCTTTGTGGCAGCCCTGGAGATATTGGAACACTGCTATCATACCACCCCTGGTCCTTTTCATCAAACTAAGAATGGCATAAGGCCAGAGAAATGACTGCCAGGGTTATGAACAGGCTGCGTTCTTAACAGAGCCGTACGTGCCTGTGGAGGCACGTAAAGTCCTAAAAAGCATCAATCACGGGTTTTTCTTAGGCTCTGAGTGAATTTAAGCAAGCAGGAGAAGCTAGTCCAGCTAAATTTTCTGGTGAATATAGTGTGGCAGGAATATTTTGAAGGTGTTTTAAAAGAACAGAGACTTAAATTAAATGTTGAATGCTATCAAGGTATCTTTTATTGCTTTCAAGTGACAAAAGATAAAAAGCAAGAAAACAGAAGAAAATATTTTGACTGGAATTCAGATACCTGTAGACAGAAATGCAAGAATTGCAGGTGTTCCCACAGAGCAGATAGTTCTTCTTTATTGACTTATAAAACAATACACTTCATCAAGGAGCTCAGCCAAGCAGAGAGCAATAATTTATTCACTTTACATTTGGCTTTTATATAAACAATGTCGGGTTCTTCAGAAGGGCTTATAATTCTGCATTTTATACAATAACTTTCCAGAATGAATTATACCGGTTGTCTTCTTAACATCTTCGTCTTATTCAGAAGATGAAGCATTTATGGCTGCTTGTTTATAGCATTACCAATACAAAACTAGAAACTAATGTATCACCTCTGCAACAGACAATTAAGCCCTATTCAAGCATTAGTCCTTGAATATGTAAAAAGAATTGCACCAAGTTACATTACTATCCTTGTACTGGTATGTAAGAATGACCTTGAGAGACTGAAAGGAAGAGCTGCAGATTAGACAACAGTCAGATAAGAGGTAATTGACCCTGCAAAAGAAATGGCAAATATCTCAAAAGGGACTCTCCCTAGTTTAATGGATTGTGAAGATGACGAGGTGATGTTCTTTCAGAATTGCAACACTGATATCAGTCTTATGAAGTAGCCCAGACAAAAAAAACACCAAGGAGTATTAGCTTTATCTTTATTGTAAGGTTAAGAGAATCTTGCAAGTCTGAAAATCTATCTCTTGCCTATTAGTTTTACTTTCCAAGAACTAAGACCAGGTCCTTTTGATGTATTTGTCATAACTCCCACTCCTTCTACAGCCTCAAATATGTCTTTTCTGATCATTATTTAGTCTCTGGTTCTTCTTCTTGTCTCCCGAGGACATTCCCATTATCTGTACATTCATAAACCACCAACAGCTATAAATTATAAGTACTGGAAAGTTCAACATATGTCTGATTGCCTTTATATCTAACCAGTTCTAGACAATAAGTGTTCGGGCCCTATCGTCTAGCTCACCCATTTCAAATTAGGCAATAAACCTGCTTTTCTAGACAGTAAAGATGTCAGTTTCTAGATAGGTTGTCATCCTTTTCTTTCTTTAAAAGTTTTGAAGAAGTGGAGGAACCTCTTTTGTAATCTTCCTCATTCGAACAGTCATTTGAAGAGAAATGTATTGTAATAGGACAAAAATTCACAATTTTCAGCTCTTTGATGCAAGCCTTGAGCCCTTACAAATTAAAAATGATAAGAAAAATCATTTTAATTATAGGAATTTGATTCATTTTAAATAACATTTAAATAACACAAAGTGAAATTCATTTTTCCCCTGACATAACCATTCCTTTTTTTTGCAGTTCTTCTACTTTTTGAGCTTCTGCTCCAACAAACTATTCAAAGTTCAAAGATCTAGATAAAGAAAAAAGTTCCCACCCTTACCATAAGGATGGGAAATTCATGGCTCTGAAGAGGTTGCAAACCAAGTTGTTAGTTGGATCAACTTGGATAGGGAATCCAGAATTCAGGCTAGCTAAGATTGAATACACAGATAAGTTTTGAAGGCAGGAGCTATAGTAATACTGTCTGACACAAGATTTTAGGGAATAATGCTCTTGCTGGTATCACCCTGTTATGGCAAGCAACTTATCAGGAATAAGCAACTACCATAATATGTAATGAATATTTTGTTTTGGTGTAAATGAAATACACTATGTTGTGTACGTTCATGTCTCCTGTGATATTGCGATTTAGCAGGAGCAAAATAGGCTGGGGCTCTCGGTACAAAATGTCAGGAAATGCATTACTTTTCATTTTCAGCCTCCAGGAAAAATATGAACTTTCAATGGATATCTCACAAATGAATGATATTCTGATGATATAATTCATTATACTTTCAGGATCTTGATCTTCACCAACAGCAGTTGCACCTTTACATTTTATAGAGCTCAGCATTATTTATTGTATATAGCTACACCGAATAGGATAAATGAAATCTATTCTGTTATGTCAATAGGTGCAGAATAGCTGGTGAGGCTACTTGACAAGGGAAAATTCCATACCAGAGGAGAGGAGAGGAGAGGAGAGGAGAGGAGAGGAGAGGAGAGGAGAGGAAAGGAAAGGAAAGGAAAGGAAATGAAAGGAAAGGAAAGGAAAGGAAAGGAAAGGAAAGGAAAGGAAAGGAAAGGAAAGGAAAGGAAAAGCTTTTAGTCTTCTTAACCACAGTTACAAATACATGAATACTTTGCCCTCTCTCCAATATTACAAAATAATCTTCTTTCCACAGTCTACCCTTTCTAATCATGAAACTTAATTCACAAGTTCATTTTTTTGTCACCAAAAAGTCCAAAAGGTGTTTCCAGTCACTAATAAATGCAGAAATTGTCCTTTCTTTACTCAAAAAGTCAGTTTTGTCATGTCTGCTAATTCTGCCAGCTTCACCGGCCATTCCTCTTTGTGGGCATTTCATTTTTGTTTAGTATTTTTTTATTAAAAGTTTTTCAAAGAGCATAAAAATTAACATAAATTAATAAAGAGCAAAAGAAGCAAAGAAAAAGGAAAGAAGAAAGAAAAGATAAAAAGTATAGAAAGAGAGAATGAAAAAAGTAGAAAACAGAAGCTTCTGATTTCTTCTACAGTAAATATAAATACATTTACAACATTAATTCTGTGATTTTAAAAGAAAGCTCATTTTTTTCTATTACACAATGTGTTGTGGAAATTTCACTCTTTCTACTTTTGTGCATATAATAATCATGCAGGACTTATTATACATAAAGGCAACACCCATAACTCTTTGCTAATTGTCTACCTGTTAGTCCCAGATATTTGCAATTCTATGACTGCAGACTATGCCAGTTGCTCTTCATAACAGTTTCCAGAATAACTAAGTTTAGTATCATTCCTAGATGTTCTGGATTTGTCCTTTTTGCTTGTTGAGAATATATCTCTTCAACCTAACCTCTAGCAGTCCTGATTTTGGATATCCTCCTTATTTCACTATAATAGTTGAGAAAGAACAATCTAGACCTATAAAAAAGCTTATGCCTCAAGGAAAGAAAGAGGATATGAGTTGTACAATGTGCTGGAAAGTAGTGGGGAATTACTCTAGTATAATTGCAGGTTGCCTTCTGATATTGTCATGAAAGTAAATGACTCATTCTTTGGTGGGTGAAAATACTTCTCAGTTTGAGATCCAGGACATATCCTTCTCTTAATTCTCAAGGGCAAATGAAGATATTTTAATCACATTTTGGCCCATGATGATGAACATTCTATTAATCCGTGGGAGAAACAGTCAGATGTCATACAGTTGAGCTCTTTGTATTAAATCTTGAGATCTGTTCTAATTTGGGTAATTTGGTCCCAAAATACCTGTAATACTATATGGGAATGACTTTGGAGAATAGGAAAGCAAGCCGCAGATGGGACAATCTCAATCTAAAAGGTATCTCAGTCCACAGAAGGAGGGAGTGAATGGGAAACATTTCAGAAGTGATCCTCCCTGGTTTTCTGGAGGGTAAAAGGACAGAAGGAAGAAATACTTTCCATTTTTCAAGATTCTATTAATGTAACCTTATAACAAAGAGAGATCTAGTACTACTGGCTGGTGATTCTTATCTGCACCAACTTGCAGAGCTAACAATACCAATTCACCCAGAAGGACAACTGCTCAACATCCCCCCCCCTCATTTTGTCTTTCACAATGCTATTCATCAGCACCACTACTTTACCCAATTTTTTTAAGCAAATGGATGGGTTCTAAAGGAAGAACTAGTCAGTAGCCTCTTTTCAATTTAAATGTGTAAAAATAGCCATTTAAACTTTATAGTGTACAGAGACAAACTGAATCAATGCAAAACCCCAGGACAAATAGTGGTGTTTAAAATTCAAAATGGTGGCATTTAAAGCCCTCCCCCTTTAATAGGATGGAGTCTTGATTACAAAGTCATGGCAGTCATATTTACTTTTCTAATGCTCTCCTCCATCCAATGGTCCTAGATTCCCCCCCCCCCCTAGTAATAGGTGGACAGTCAATAAACATCCACCTCTAGTATTACCAATTCATTCAATTCAATGCTTTTAAGTCAAAATAGATCTTGTTAGTTATAATAAAGATAGTATGGTCAGAAGAGCTTAACAAACATATAGCAGGGTAATACATTCAAGCTAAGCAACTTTTAAGATCGATTACAATTTATGTCAAATCCCTCTTGAAGTTATAAAGGTGTTTAATTACCTCTGTGTTCTAATTAAAAATTTCCTTAAGATTGGGAGCTGAGTCCCTTAGCTCACAAAACTGAAAGAAGCAAAGCAACCTGACAATTGGTTTGATGCAGAACGCTCTGCTACAGTGAGGAAACCTAAGAGATGCATATTTGCAATATCATCAGTCTAACATGCTGTATTATATATATATATATATGTATATATATGTGTGTGTGTGTGTGTGTGTGTGTGCGTGTGCGCGCGTGCGCGCATCAGAAGAAGCTAAAGGGGGCCTTGGAAAGACGGACAGTTCTTACAAATATTTCCTTAATTAAAGACTTTGAACTTATTGTAATCTTTTTTTAAATTGGATTTTACTAAAACTTTTAGAAAAGAAGATTAAACAAGTAATAGAAATTAATATAGAATAGACCAAAAAGCAAAAAAGAAAACAGAGATAAGAAAGAGCTAAAAGTGCAAAAGTAAAAGAGAAAGAAAATTCAAAGTAGCTTCTGATATGTTGTACACCACAGCATATAAATTCAACTCATTTTTTTTCTATAATCTATGCTGTCTCACCATCAAAACTGTACCATCAAAAACTGTATCCTAAGTTCATTCTTTTTCTGTTTCATGCAAAAAGTCTTAAATGGTTTCCAGTTAGCAATAAATAAATATTGTCTTTTTTTCCAATAAAAGAAATCAGATCAGCCATTTCTACAAATTCCATCATCTTTACTGCCCTTCCTCCTTTGTAGGTCATGCCAAATTTTTCCATTTTTGCACATATAATAAACTTGCGGTAGTTGCACTTTGGATTTTTAATTTTATAACCTGCCAGGCGTCACCATGTGTGAGTTGTGTGGCCATATACATTTTTTTACTAAATTTCTTTGGTGACACATACCAACAATATATCTTTCTTGGAGAAAAATATTCTCCAAGTAATTGGAGAAAAATATAGGAATGATGTCTTTAGATTTGTCTCACTCTTTCTTTGATTTTGTTGCTTCTTTTTTTCAAACGGAGCTTATTTCAAGTTATTTGTTAAAGATTGATTCACCAAAGTGTCATGCCATAGGCATTTTTGGATCTTACTTGGTCTACTGTTTCCCACTTGGAGTTGTGATTGGGCTTGTCAGTCTATTCTAAGGAGTTTTTATCACATATTTTGACTGCCAATTGATTTAATGGATGAGTTATTTGCAGACATACAGACTGGATTTAGAAAAGGCAACGGTACCCAAGCTCTTATTGCTGAAATGATACGTATAATAGAAAAAGTAAGAGAGTCCCAAAAAGGCATCTGCATTATTTTCATGTTAATAATTATACAAAGACTTTTGATTGTGTAAACTACAGCAAATTGTAGATAATTGTAATAATTAAATTGTAGATTTAATGTTCCTTTAAAATCAAGGATGCAGCAGCCATCTAATATGGTTATTGGAAAAAAAAATATAGAAGGACCAAAAAGCAATAGTAAGAATAGAATATGGAGCAAATTAGTGATTCTAAATTGAGAAAGGATTGTGCCAAGGGTGCATACTGTCACCTTATATGAAAACTATATCATAAGAAGTGCTGGGCTAGAAGGAATTGAAATTCAAATTTACATTTTTGAGAAAAATATCAAAAACCTCAGATGTCTGGAAGGAAGATGTTAAAAATCCCTTACTGAAGGCAAGGATAGAACTGTGACAGTTGGCGTACTACTTAGTATGTAAAAAATTGTGTTCATTTCGAAAAGCAATTCCAACCCAGGGCATAGGAGAAGCTGATGTAGCAAGAAATCTTATTTTCCTAGGATCAAAGAACTACAGGGAAATGACTGTAGCATGAAATAAAGAGACATCTGGTACCTGAGAGGAAGACTACGGCAAATCTAGATAAAATATTATTGTCGCTGCAGTGACAATAAAGGCACATATTGTCAAGTCTATAGCTTTCCTAGTTGCAACATATGGCTATGAAATCTGGATCATCAGGAGGTTTAACAATGAAAAATGGACGCCTTTGAATTGTAGCGCTGAAAAAATTAATGAGAATATCTTGAATAGCAGGGAGAATGAATCATTCAGTACTAGGTGCAGTAAAATCAGACAGTTCAATGGAAACACTAATCATGAAACTAAAGCTTAGATACTTTGAACAAAGTAAGAGTTGTTGGAAGCTTCGAAAAAAAATGGAGGCAATTAAAAAAAGAGATGACTTGAAAAAGTGAGCTGTATACCATCATTAGTGATACAAGGATGGATTTACAAAACCTGCAAAAAGCAGTTGCTCACAGGCAACTGTAGCATGTCATCAAGAGTTGGAAGTGGCTGAAGAGCAACATTATATCCCATCACAGTTGTCTTTCTCCATGATTCAATGCCACTTATTAGGACCTTGTTTCTAGTCCCTAATAAACTTCATTGCTGTTCTTTGAATTTGTCTATTTTTTTCCTTAAAATGTGATGCCCTGAATGTCTATGGAGATTTTCAGTCATCCAGGTCATAGTTATCTCAAAGGTGCTTTTTCAACAGGCAACTGGACTTTCTGGATTGTTGGTTTGTTTTTGAAAACATTTCGCTTCTCATTCAAGAAGCTTCTTCAGAGCTGAAAAAGCTTCTTGGATGAGAAGCGAAACATCTTTAAAGAGAAACCATTTGCCTCTTGAAAAAGTACCTTTGGGATTCCCTGAACTGAACACAGTACTGAAGATGGGCATGTACTGACCAAAGCAACATAGAGTAGAATGATTGAATTTCTTGTTTTGGATGTTATACTTATGTTGATATACAGTACTTTAAAATTGTATTGCTTTCTTACAGTAAGTGCTGGCTTACATTCAACTTGCAGCCTATCAAAATATCTTTTTTTTCTTATGTGTGCATATATTATTACCAAGGGTATGTATGGGTATCTCCCATACTATAATTGTGGGTTTATTTTTTTCTATTCTAATCGAAGAACTTTTAATATATCATTTTTAGGAATTCCCATCCCTCTTGAGCTTTTTATATTAGTTTTGCCTGCCGTAGAATCCTCTTCCTTCTCTTCCTTTACCTCCCCATTTCCAGGTGCATATTTGTTCCCATAACTATTAGCAGAAAGGGATAGTTGTCATCCTTCTTGATCAGTCTTGAAAGTTATTTCATCACATTTTTTTATCCTATCTCACAGCATTAAATAATGGGTCTAGTTAACACACACTTGTTTCATGTTCTCTTAGGACTGATTCATAAAACCTTAGTAAGATTAGTAAGAATACAGCATTCAGTTTTGGCCACCACATTACAAAAAAGAAGAGACTTTGAAAAAAAGTGCAGAGAAGAGCAACTAGGATGATTAAAGGCCTGGAGACTAAAACATATGAAGAACGGTTGCAGGATTTGGATTTGGCTAGTCTAGACAAAAGAAGGACTATGGGTAACATGATAGCAGTGCTCCAATATTTGAGAGGCTGTCACAAAGAAGAGAGGGTCAACTTATTTTCAAGTACCAGAAGGCAAGACAAGAAATAATGGATGGAAACTAATCAAGGAGAAAAGCAACCTGTCAGAGAGACGTCTATAGGGATATTGGTGCTTTCATACATCATATCATTTAGTCCTGCTTTATGCTTTTCATAATAAGTATATCAAGTTGTCTTAATTAGGGTTAAAAAGCAGGTTTAAAAGTCCTGGTATAGAATTTACTCGGAAAATATACACAGAAACCAGAATTTACGACGTCTTCAAATACTAGAACTATTATATTAATTATTATTATTATTATAACTATGCATCTTTCACTTTCCTTAAAAAATATTTTAAAAATATTATTAGTTAAGTAGCACCAGTCATTAATGTTACCAGGGTTCATAAAAATATTTTAGAGCAGGGGTGTCCAACTGGCAGCCCATGGGCCGGATGCGTCACCCACAGGTCACGCCCACCCCAGCTCCGCAAAGGTGAAAAACATCACGATATGTCACGTGATGGCAACGTGATGCCGTGAGTTTGACACCCATGTCTCAGAGCCTCATGATAGATGGTACATTTATTTACAATTTTCTCTTCATGACTCTGTATCACTCAGAGAATTAGTTAGTAGCCTTATATTGCAGAAAACACATTGTTTTGAGAAATTGTTATATCGCCTTCAGTTCCTGGTGGCTACATGGCAAATGCTGCCTATCTTGACTAGCTTCACATAATTAACCTCTATCCCTTTTAAGGACATTCCAATCACAATTTTCATCTGGTTGCCCATCCACCTTATCCATATTCTTCCCTTTCTTCTTATCCTCACCTTGCCAAACATAACAATTTTTTTACACTCCATCATCTCTCATGCTCAAAGTAGGTGAGTTTCTCTTTGTCTTAAGAAAATGATCAGCTTTCTTTGGTCCAGGACAGATAAATCGATTCTGTCTGCAAGCCATGATATTATTAGTAATACTATGGACTTTGTGGGAGCCCTCAAGTCAAGTTTTGATTTCTAGCGGCTACCAGCACTGGTCCCGGCAGAGGGTTGTCCTCGCCTCTTTCCTAGAACCGACTGGGTGACTTTCCTAGAACTGACAGGTGAGTGTCCAAAAGTCATACAGCTGACTTTATGGCTAAAGAACTCCCACTGTCTCTAATCCAGCACTTTAACCATTCAGTTTGAGCTATATCTCTGTGCTTTTGTGCGCCTTTTATCCCATTTTGCCAATTGGCTTTTTAAAAAAATCTTTATGGACACTAAATAAATAAACATCAAACTATTTTTTTTCCCCGTACAGGTAATCCTTGATTTATGACCGCAATTGAACCCAAAATTTATGTTGCCAAACAAGACAGTTGCTAAGTGACCTTTGCCACAATTGATGACCCTCTTGAAACAGTTGTAAAGTGAATCACTGCAACTGTTCAGTTAGCAACACAATTGTTAATTGAATCTGGCTTCCCCATTCACTTTGCTTGTCAGAAAGTTGCAAAAGTTGATCCCATGACCCTGTAACACTGCAACCATTGGTTACCAAGCATCTGAATTTTGGTCACGTGACCATGGGGATGCTGCAATCGTTGTATGAAAAACAATCATATGTCTCTTTTTTTTCAGTGCCATTATAACTTCGAACAGTCACTAAACAAACTGTTGTAAGTCAAGGACTACCTGTATATCAAAACTGAACTGAAAGGTATGTATGCTTGCTGATATCTGATAGAGGGCTGACTGGGAATCTGGAATCTGCTAAATATAAACTAAGCTGGAAACTACTCAGTCATTTTCTAGCAACTAACCTTTTACAAAGCCACAAAGATCAAGTTTTTTAAAGAAAGCTGATAATAGTCACCTTCAGATTTATACACATATTTATATATATTTTTCTTTGCTGAAGTAAAAAAATGTTCTTAATATTCATTCTATCAGATATTCCAGGGCCTTTTGGAGTTTTTGTCCATGGCTACATGTTAAGAAAGTTTTTTTTTCTTAATTGGTTTATGAGTAAATCTGCAATTTAAGATTGGTAGAAGCAAAACTTAAAATGTAGAGATCTCAGAATTTAGGATTTCTAAATTGGACTGCAAGTTTTTGGACCTGGCACAGGGTAAATTTCATGTACAGTGTAGATTAGAAATTACTTTCCTATTTTATTATTTCCCCCCCCTGCTGTAGTCAATGTGTTTGTTCATTAAAAGTTGGTTATTTTTCAGCCTGCTCCTTATTTTCTGGCTTATTTTTGGATGAAAGCTACTCTGTAAAAAGTAACCTTAACCACCTGACATTGATACTTGGTATCACATAGCAGGGTTTACTTATCTGCTGGATGGATCAGATATTCAAGATATTCAAGCTTGTTTATCATGTTCAGTTCCTTGTCTAGTTTAGTCAGTAGAAATCTTATCGATTTAACACAGGATGTATTTATCAGGTGGCTTGCATGTTTAATACATTGTGCAATTGATAACAGAGAGGATTGTTGCTAGGTGAGCTGTCAGCGTTTCCATTATAATGCCCATTTTACCAGTTCTTTATCACTCAGGGACAGTTCCCTAGATGTCAACCCCATGTGTATTTTTTCAAAGTATATGAGTTTGAAAGCAATGGAAATGAGCTGTCTTGTAGATCTTTAATCTGATCACCAAAATGTAAACAGTTATAGCGGTTATACCAAACTGAGACACACTTTAGGCACAGAACCAACTGAATGACTTTGGGCCAGTCCTTCTCTCTCAGCACTAGGAAGGAGGCAATAGCAAGCCACTTCTGTAAATGCTGCCAAGAAAATTATATGGATTTCTCTTTTTTTTCCCCATCCTCTTCTTTTTTTTTCTAAGATAAAGCAGAAGCAGAAGTATTGAAAGAATACCTCTTTTTAAAAAACCAGTAATTACTATCATGTTACTCACAAAATCAGCACTCAGTTTATACTCTGTGGCACTGGTGGGATTCATTTTTTTTTACTACTGGTTCTGTGGCCATGGTTTGGTGGGTGTGGTTTATTGATCATGTGACTGGGTGGGTGTGGTCACCTCACACCCCATTTTGGGCCTAGTAGGCCTCCCTGCAGACTCCTAGGAGCAAAAACCAGCTGCGGGGGGGGGGCTGCCCCGCATCCCCCATACCCTGTTTTGGGCCTAGTGGGCCTCCCTGCAGCATCCTGGGAGCCAAAACAGGGTGTGGGGGGCCATGCCGCATCCCCCCACACCCCGTTTCGGGCCTAGTGGGCCTCTCCAAAGCTACTTGGGAGCCAAAATGGGACATAGGGGGGTTGTGCCACACCCCTCATGCCCCATTTTGGGCCTAGTGGGCCACCCCAAAGCCCCCTGGGAGCCAAAATGGGGCACGGGGGGCTGTGCCACACACACCCATGCCCCATTTTGGGCCCAGTGGGCCTC
>JANHFL010003775.1:14158-25956 GCA_032468155.1 Oxyrhabdium leporinum | reverse complement strand
TGCTTATAAGCTGTAAACTGCCCCGAGTCTTCGGAATGGGGCGGTATATAAATGTAAAAATAAATAAATAAAATAAATTATAAAAGTGAGTCCAAAGACAAGTTGGATTCCGTAGGACTTCATATTGTGTCCAGAATTGGACTGGTAGTCTGTAAGCATCCCTCACCAATATTTTGAGGGAGAACTGAAAATTCTTTTCAAAGGCAGCTCACATATTACACAAGCTATATTCATCCCAGTTACACCATGATCTTATTGGAAATCTCCAAGAAAAAGGAGAGTTAATGCTGTAGATAAGCTAAGCATACAAAAAAATGCTTTCTTCACTGTAGGGAACCTTATCCCACATCCTATTGCATAGCTACATTTTAATTAATATCTTCCCTTTGGCTAATTCCTACTAATATCCCAGGAGGAAGGAATCTTCCCATTAATTGCTTTATTTATAAATTAGAACATTGGCAATTCCATTACTCTTAGTGGTTTATGAGTATACATATATAACATATACAATTCAAAATGTATTTAAAATTCTAGAAAAATGCTAAATGGAACAATAAAAGCTTTCCAATACTAGGTCAATGTAACAAGGAAGTTTGAAAATCTCTCCTAAAAAACAGTAATAAGGAGGGCTGGAGATAGCCTCAACTTCAGTGGCAATTGATTCCTATCTACCATTCCTATGAAAGCCAGTTTGATTTAGTGGTCAAGGCACCAGACTAGAAAATGGGAGCCTATGAGTTCCAGTCTTAGGCACAAAGCCAGCTGGATGACTCTAGGCCAGTCAATCTCTCTCTCAACCCTAGGGAGGTGCAATGGTAAACTACTTCTGAAAAATATTGCCAAGAAAACAGCAGGGACTTGTCTAAGCTCTCTGAGAATTGGACATGACTGAACAGAACAAAAATATTTCCTATAAGAAATTGTGGTGAAGCTGGGGAAGGAATGGAAGGGAGAGAAGTTGTGAACAATCAAGAAAGAAAATGTTAAAGATGTTGATTTAATGTTCAGTTGTACACCAAAGCCTTGGGATTTGACTGTTTAGTAGAAATTATAATTGGATTGAATATGAGAGGATAATACAAAGAGATATTAAGAAATTGGAAAAGTGACATTATTTCAGATGTCAAAGAATAGTTGTAAATATGTGATCTATCTGTTTTGGAAAAGGCAATATTTTCTACCAATTAAAAAAACACAGTAATATGTGTTATTATGGCAGAGATACTGCCATATCTTATCCAATTATATTATAATATGTATTCATCGGTAAATCAATGTTCATAAGTATTTTTTTTCTTTTGCTTCTTAGATTGTAGTTTGCATTTGCATTTTTTAAGAGGAAAAATTGTTAAGATAAAATAAGCAGGGGGTGGAGGAAAAGAGTCAGAAGTCCATAAACCACAGAAAAAATATATATGATTTTTCAAAGAAGCTCCATTTTAATGAATTCACTATAAATCAGGGATGTCCAATCTTGACAACTTTAAGACTTATCAACTTCAATTTTCCAGCTATAATAGCTGGCTGGGGAATTCTAGGATTTGAAGTCCACATGCCTTAAAGTTGCCAAGCCTTGATACTCCTGCTATAGAGGAAGGATGGAAATTTATCTCATGGTTCACAGCATTCTGTTTAAAACCCAGAGTAACATTAAAGACCCTGACTGAAATCTGGGCGGTCCATGCTTCCTTTATCTTATCAGATTTGACAATTTCTATCCATTAGCATAAATATAATCAGAATAAGCTATCACTCCACTAGCCCAAAGCAAATATTGTATTGTGTAGGTGATGGGTAATCTGGATAAGCTATCTAATGGTATTCTTAAATTTGGACAATTTATTTTGTTAACATTTTCAACCAGTATATGTTGGAAAATGAACTAGCTCAGAAAAATATGGACCATGACTTGCTTAAATACTTTATTATTTTGCTTTTCATTGTAAATACAAATGTTTTATCTGCCATTGGACTTTATATGACACTGCTGCGAAAGCAGGGATAGCTCATATGCTTAGTTTAGAAAGACTGAGATATTTTAAGCATTTGTTTTTATTAAATTTATTGGGAGATTAGCAAACATCTTCCTAACACCCATTTCTTCCCCATCAGATCAACATATAAACATTTCTTGTATTATATAGTTGTGCCTTCAACTCAGTGTTGATTCCTGGCAATTGAACGGACAAGACCATGCAGTTTTCTTGGCAAGATTTTCAGAATTGTTTGCCCTTGCCTTTTTTCTAGGTCTGACAGCGAGTGACTGGCTCAAGGTTATCCAGCTGGCTTTTTGCCCAAGGAAGGCCTAGGCACAAAGACTCCTGGTTTGTAACCTCATGCTTGACCATTACACCAAACTGGTTCTCTTTCCTGTATCGAGATAATTTTAATCCATTTAAAAAAAAATACTTAAAATAACATTCTTTTCTCAATACTCTTCTCAGCTTGATTCATTTTTAAGACAAAGGTGACAATATATATTTACCCTCTGATTGACCGAAAATATTAAAAAGCATTTCAAGCATTTCAAGAAGCACAGTATTCATGTGCAGTTTCTATCAAGGAATTGACAGTCCTACATTATTCATTGAGATAATACAAAATAATTACAGGACTTGATTTCATCATGATTAGTGCTTGTCAGGCTTTTCATCTTCAACAAAAGATGAGAAGCCACCTGTCTATTACTTCAGATTCCTTAAATAACTCTGTCTAAAATCAGTTATTAAATAAATTTCCCCATCAAATACTAAAAACCCCAGTCGACACTGATTTTAAAAAGATTTTACATGCTCCGTGAATGTAGCGGAACACTATCTTCATTTAAATCTCAAGCTAAAGAGAATGCTTGTCAGAAGTATGCAATCAACTACTAATGCAAGGAGATACAAAGTTGAAAAGCAAATATTGGCACTTTGATATTTAATGGGTAATTCAAGGTTAATCTCCATTTTAACAATTTAGACTGGAATGTGTGGGGCATGATTATTGCATGTAAAGGAGCTCCAACCCACAGGATCATTACAGTATTGTTCAGATTCTGTAAAATGACCGATATAGGTGCCTCAACATAAGTGGTCTCTGGCAGACTTCAATAGTTAAGAGAAACGCTACTGTGTTGTCTAAGTTTTGTTAAACACGCATGTTAGGATTGCTTTTCAATTGCATTGGAATAAAATGATTCTTATGGAATCAACTCAGATAAGGGCTTAATTTGCACTAAATAATGTTTGTTAGAGCAAATTGTGTCCAAAAATCATATAAATGATGATCAATAAAAAGTCTTAATCTGTGATACATGGTCATTCAAGGACAAACCCACATTCCACACACAGAGCATCGCTGGTAAGATTTAAATTACTTGTATTTATTATTATGTTTAGCAGTAACTCAATATTGCCTATCTTGTATTTGGTTCTCATTGTACAGAGTGGCCAAAATTGTGGAAAACTTTTGGGAAAACTGTATTTTCTAAAATTAGCTAATAACACCACTTTTGGGGGGGAGTAGTACCATAAAATTATACAGCAGTGGAAAGATAATTTAATCAAGAATGTAATGCAATAACTTTTAGGAATGATTTGCTATTAGAATAGCAGTTACAGTATAAAGAAGAAAAGTGAAACACGTAGAAAAATGAGATATACAAAAATTATCACCATAAAAAAATGAGATATACAAAAATTATCACCATGTCAGTTAATACTTAGTTGGGTAACCTTTAGCACGAATTACGGCCTTGCAATGTTTTCCCATGGAGTGAACCAAGTCTTTTAGTTCTGCAGCTGTTATAATGTGAAACCAAGATTGAATGATTGCTTCTATTAACTGGGTTTCATTGCTGGGTCGCTTCTGACTAAAACATTTTCTTTAGATTTTCAATTGGATTAAGGTCTGGGCTATGCCCAGGCCATTCCAGCAGTGGAATATGATTGTCTTGAAACTCCACACACACACCCCAAAAAATTGGTGTTATTAGCCATCAAGCCTCAAAAATACACTTTTCCCAAAAGGTTTCCACAATTTTGGCCACTAATGCATGTATCCCTATTTTCCCCAATTTTACCATATCCTGTTCTTTTAATAAAGCATTCAGATCTAGGCACATTGTCTGTTGGAGTATAGGTGGGTTTAGCTGCATGTCGAGCTGCACACAGACTAACATGTAGTGAGGACAGAACATAGATTAAAGTCTTCAGAACATCTAGTTGCTGTTGTTACCATATAGGAAAAGAAAATCCAAAGGTGCAAAGGTGGAATTACAGTAGGAACATGGAACGTGAGAAGCATGAACATAGGAAAACTCAACACAATTGAAGATGAAAAGAAATTACTACAAACTGACATCTTAGACGTCAGTGAACTGAGATGGTCTGGGACTGGACACTTTCAGTGAGTAGATCACACATAGGACATGAAAAACAAAAAAGAAATGGTGTTGCTTGTATAGTTGACTACAGTGCAATCTATTACTAAATAATATTGATTAGATTTTATGATTGTATCAACCATGTCATGCTGTGGAATGTGCCCAGAAAAATGGAAATCCCAACACATCTAATTTTTCTTATAAATATGTACAGTTCAGGAAGCCCCAGTTTGGACAGAACATAATGAAACAGACTAGCTCCAGCTTGGCCAAGGAGTGTGATAAGGCTGCATACTCTCCCTTATTTATTCAATCAATATATATTAAGGGAAGCTGCTTTTAAAATTGGAGGAAGCTACACTATGCTGTTGACTCCAGACTGATAGTTGAAAATGCAAAAGATCTGCAAACCCTAGCATTAAAGTTAAAGAGTAATAAAGGGAATAATAAAAGGAATAAAAAACAGTAATAAAAGGAACGGAAAGTATATACACAGACCAAATTAATGACAACAGATAGAACAACCAGTTATAGAACTGACAATGAACATGTCAAAATGGTGAATAGCTTCCACCTTGTAGGCACAGCCATTAACATTAAAGGAACTAGCAGTCAAGAAATATGCCACTGACTAGCACTCGATAGAAGGTCTTGGAAAAGATATTCAAATGCCGTGATATGTCTACTTCTACAAATATCAAAATTGTGCAAGCCATGATAGGCCCTCTGTCATCCTATGGAAATGGAAGCAAGATAGGAAAGTATTGATGCTTTTGAACTTTGATGTTGGACAAGATTCCCAAGAACATTGTGGAGAATCAAGAAAACAAAGCTGATGTGTCATTGAACAAAACAACTCAAGAGTTTTCTTTCAAGGTACAAATGACCAGCTTCAAGTTATCCAACTATGACACTCTGCAAAGACCCAGATCACTAGGAAAAGTTATAATACTGTGAAAGTGGAAGAAAAGAGAAGAGGATGACCAGCAATCAGAAAGGTGGAGGAACTCAATTACAGAGGTGATGGATGCACCTTTGGGAGACATGAAAGAACTGGTTAGGGATGTATCATTTTGACGAAAATACCTGTGGCTTCTTGCAGTTAAAAATGATTTGATAGCATGTAATAGTTGTATGGTTGGTATAAACACTTATTGCCCCCCCCCCCATTGGGACAATAATAAATTTGGCTAGAAACTGGGGTGGGGTGGGGTGGATCATATGGGAACGGAGATGAGAATGGAGATAGAGAAAGAGATAGAGAGAATTGTAATCAATAAAATGGTAGCCAGATACAATATTTGACAATTACTGAGTGAATAGGAATAGTACATCTCCAACACTTCAAGTTGTCTTGCAGCACCATCTTTTCTTATGAGAAGATGGTACTTGTGCTTTCTCTTATCTCTAGCCCACAGAATGTCCACCGATGGCCAAGGCTACTTATGTCCTGCTTCCCTAGTCAGCTCATCAGAAGACCTCAGCAAGTTTGGCTGGCATCTTGCATTTGTAAAACTTTGACATCATACACACCAAATCCTTCGTCATGTCCACCTCCTCAGAAAATAGTCAGGCACCCAGTGACTGACAGCTGCCTTCCTAGTAAGGAGGCAGAAGAAGAAATGGAAAAGAGAGGAAAAATATTATCCCACTCCCTACCCACCCGTTTCATGTTCAAACCAGTGAAAAACGTATAAGTACAGCTGCAGTTATAGGGACATGTATATGGGGGCAAGCCACTTAACACAATGAAATTTATTTCATAGATTAGATAGATGATAAAGATATAGAGAGAGATGATAGTTATGTGTATGTATATACACACATACTAGAGTTCCTGGGGATTACCAGTAACATTAGTCTCTAGGATTGTGGCTGAGTAATTTTGGATCTATTTGACAGCCAAGCATATATTGATGATTGCATTCTAGATGAGTGAGGCTTTATTTGATTCATGGTAAGATAGAGAAGATGAAGGAGCTTTGCACCCAGCCAGCCCAGGCTGGTAATTTAATGTCTTTTCCTTGAGTCCATGAAGCAAAAGAAAAGTGTGCCCATTCGCTCCCTGTCATGTTCTTTTTCAGTCTTGCTTGCTGTCTCTCTCAAAGTTGAAGAATTGCTCCCAGGAGAGCTATTGACCGGGTCACGGGTGTGGACTCGCTTGCTTTAGCCTGTCAGTCAGGGCATTGATCTATTGAAGTAAGTGATGAGCCTGTATAATGCCTGGCCACACTTCACATCAGATGTCTTGTGCCTGATCTGCCAGAGATTGGAGGGGAGGGGGAGATATTACTCCCAGCTCCGGACCACTTCATCACTACTGCCCAAATGCCAGAGCTGATTCATATAGCCAGGCTTGTATCAGGACGTGGAAAACCCCTCTTTAACTTCAGAGCAGAAACAAAATAGGATCTCGGTACAAAGAACATTGTCAGTTGTTATTTCACTAAAACAATTCCCTCTGTTCAGGATGTGGAAGCAGGTCTAATAGTCTGCACCATTAATATGCCTTGAAATTATTTTACTCTTTACCTGGAACTAAGACTCACTGAATTGTTATTAACCTCCCTTCTGTTTTATTTTCTCCATTTTCCATGGAAAGCAGCACTGGCATTCTCTTTAAAAATAAACAAACAAAAAATCTGGCCCCCATAGGCTCTCTTTGAGATTGAAGATAACAGTGTTTCTGTTATTAAATTCTGAGGGTGTTGATTTTATGACCAAGGCTGGTGTTAGGTTGAATAGCTTTCTATGCTTTGTTATTTGTTGGTTTAACTAATATAAAATATAGCACCGTAGGTATCTTGTCTAAGACTACTAAAAGGGATAAAAGAATGCCGCTCCAGATTTTTTGTAACTCTAAACTTCATGCTCCTATTTAGTATTCAGGCACTCTAAGAACAGTGTCTTCTTTTTGCTTTTTTTGTTGTGTTGTTCTAGCTCTCTGCAGACAGTACACTCACCAATATTAAGCCACCAAGCAGTGCTTAGTGTTGCTTTCAGCTCTATGTCCAAGGCAAACCCTCAGCTTGGCCATTCAGAAAGCTCCTCCTTGTAGTTCATTCAACGAGCAGTATACGAGATGGATAAAGAGAGGGATGGGGCAAGGAAAGTGCTTCTACCTTGGGACTGATTGTATAATTGTTTCTTTTATTTATTGGCTATGAAAAACGCCAGATGGTTGTTCCTGTTGAGCTACTCAGCAATCAGAAGGAAAGCAGAAGTTGCCTGACTGTCAGGTTGACAATAATAACACAGAGTGACTTATGTAGTCTTAAACATTTCCAGTATTCATGAGGGAACCTTCAGATCTTCAGCAGATCTTCCATCCTGCCCTGTGCACACAGCGTGGACTTCCTCAAGTGAAGGAAATTGTTTATTTCCATTTATTTGTCACTGTTGAGAGTATTTTTTTTATTGGTTTGCTCTTTAATGCAGGGCTTTTTCCCCCTCATGGAGACTCAGTCAGTTTTCATTACTACAGGAAATAAGATTCAAGCAGGTTGGAGCCAAACTAATCAATGAAGAATTAAAGGGAAGAAGCTTGGCTAAAGCTATCGGTGATGCTAAAAATGAAAAGAAGGAAAGAAAGAAGTGCAAATAAATATATACATAACTTTAAAATCTGCTTTTGCTTTGTTCGGAAGAAGGCAAGCCTTTTTCTTATCCTTATTTCATCTCATAGTCCGTTTTGTTTTGTTTTGTTTTTAAAAAAACTATGTGACCCTACAGTTTTGTTTTTTAAACTGTAGTGTCACACCCTAGCATGATGTTGAGTCACTTGAAAATGGTCCAAGAAAAGTGTCAGCTTTAGAGAGGTGTCTAAAGATTGAACATTGGTTGAGTTGAGAGTTTTCATCAACACATTAGAGAGCTGGTTTTGAAAAATTAGTGACTACAGCAAAGGAGATCCAGAAATTTCCGCCTTCCTCAACACTCTTTTTTATCCAGCTGGTCCATGGCTTCCTTTTCTTGCTAACCCTAGTTTGGTGAGTACCAAAATCTGGACTGGTACACATCACTAAGCAGGTATTTCTTAAAATCAAGACAGATCATGGAATTATCATGGAACGCTTTATCAAATGTATGAAGCCATCCATCTCACATTGTGACTCTGAGCAGCAATACAATGGAGCTAAACACAAATTGTTAATAAATACTGAAATAATCAACATCATAATTACTACTAAAAACAATAAAAAACTAAAAAAGAAGACTATTATGTGAAGTGATGTTAATAATAATGTAGCCACCTTAATAATTCACCAGCCCAGAGGCACAAATAGATTTTGAAGGACCTTTGGAAAGTCAAAAGTGACAAAACCAACTCATGTTGGTGATGGTAAGGAGGATATCTCATAGAGTAGGAACTCTATGTGACTAATAGAAAATCAGGTATGGCCTATGATTCCTGAAATTAACGAATCGGGCTGCATTAGCCATATCTATGATTCAAAAGCAAATCATTTTGATGTTTCCTTTATTGAGGCTATACTAGTTAATGTTTGGTTTTCATGGTGTAATGATTACTCTATGCTGTTCTATTAAATGAAGGAATATATGGCTCTTCAGATGATGATGAATTACAACCCCCGGTAGTCCTAGTCAGAAGAGCCAATGAATAAACGCAAGGAATTGTCATTTAATATTGGTATAGCAATTAAGAAACTGCGAGATTGTGTATCCCTTAGATATGGAAATCAGCTGGGTGACTCTGGGCCCATCTCAGTCTCTCAGCCCAACCCATCTCACAGGGAAGGAGGAATATTATGTATACCTCCCTATGTTCTACAAAATAAAGGCAGGTTCTAATTTAATAAATCAGCAACTTCTAGAGAGTTCTGTTATGCCAACCCTGCAGGATGGAAGCATGAGCAGAAGAATGGTTGTGACAAGTCCTTTAAGGCCTTCTGCCTTGATCATTTCTCAAGAACCCACCTGCCTTTTCATCCACAAGCCTCTGTACAATTCACATATCAAACTGGAAAAGCAACTGGGAAGAAGGGAGTTGGGGGTGAAAAGACTGACCTAAGCAATCAAATTCCAAATGTCATTTGCTTCCTCCTTGTGTTGTATTGTGTTGCAGACCTCGCCCATTTGACCTCTAGTTTTGGTCATGAGAGTAAACATACGGGAGTCTAGTCTATTCATTTGGAAAGTCCATAGTCCAGGAGCAGGAAAGAAAATTTCCTTGCAATTCCATCTAGACATGTCAAAATGTCTGTTTGAAAACTCTGGAGACTTTGATCAATCACTATCAGTAGGAACAGCCTGGGCAGAGTATTCATGCTTTCTCTCAGTAGATGGGACTTTACTTTAATGTAAAAAGAAGAAAAAGAGAAAAACACATTGATGTTTGCTGAATGCAAGGAAAAGCATTGTGTTGAATGCTTGTCCACTCGTCCTCTCTTGGAAAGTTAACCTGGTTGCCTTGCTTAATTACAGACATTTTTATTAGTATTTCAATGATATGGAATAATTATATTTCCACATTTCATGCAAACTGTTTTTGAATATGCTGCTCTAAAATGGAATCAGTCAGTTCTGACTTATTGCAGTGAACAAAGTGTGGCTTTTTATCTTCTTTTTTAACACTTGGGAGGTAATAAAGAGCATTCATTTTTATTAATCTGGGGAGGGAATATGTAGGTATTTAGCTTTCTGGGAAAAGAAAGGTATAACCAATGTAATTTATGAAGCATGGAATTATGAAGCATGTAATCTTTCAAAGTCTGATGGTGTCATACAGTATCTTGCTACCTGTAGGTCAATTGTTCTCTTCCATAAGCTCTAACAAGAGAAAGCAAAAATGTCAATCACAAATACTTAGTGATGAATGGCTCTAGGACAGCCAACAATTTATGGTTCTGAGAACAGTTGTCTCACAACCAATTAGAAAAGAAAATTGCTAGTTGATAGAAACTTTATAAAATATTTTTTTTAGAAATGAGCCTGTTGATGATAATTTCTGACGAAGACAAATAGGACATTATTTTTCCAACTCAGTGGGGCCAGTGCCAAAAAATTAAATGGAGGTGGTTTGATCACACAGAAGTAATAATGAGGATGGTATAGCAAAACAATTATATGAAGGAACAGTGGATGGATTGAAGAGGAAAACAAAAACAATAAAGTGATGGTTGGATGGAATTGATGAGACCCTCCAAAAGAAAGAGATGAGAAGTTTAAAGGACAAAATGCAGATTATGAAACAGTATGTGGAGTGATAGCAATAGGAATAGCACTTAGAATTATATACCACTTCACAGTGCTTTACAGCCCTCTCTAAGCAGGTTACAGAGTCAGCATATTTCCCCCAATAATCTGGGTCCTCATTTTACTGTCCTCAGAAGGATGGAAAGCTGAATCAACCTTAAGCTGGTGAAGATCAAAATATGGAGTAGTTTTCCTTTTTAAAGTTTTGGTTTTTTTTAAAGAGTTAGCGAGCTCAAACTCACCTCTTCTTACTTATTAGGATTCATGGGTTTTAAGTATAGATAAAAACTTGTAAAAACAGGAGTATGTGACAACTTCTCAGCATCTACCCATGATTAATTCAAACAACTGTCTAAGTTGTTGGCATTCTCAGTATGCCATATTAAAAGATGGCTGACTAAATACAGGTTCTGTAAATCACAGAAAACTATTTTGTGGAGTATTAACACAATACTTCAATATGTTAATATGCTTAATTGTAGCTTAGTGTGATGTATCACCTTGTTATTAGACTTTATGCATCAAGCTTTATACCTTTGGGTATTGTAGAAATCAAGCCAACAGTGATGTAATCAATAAATCACGATTAATCAAATTCTGGCTTAACATGATGCATGAAATCTGCCTTTACTTTTCATAATCATTCCATGTGCATTTGTTTCCAGCCAAGATTGATTTTTTTTCTTTCTCTTGCTTTTTAAAAATTCTTCTCACTACCGAGTAGGGAAGGCAATGCTTGAAACAGTTTTTACAATGTTTTATGGCTCTTTTACTGCAGTCTGGAGAGCCTCTCAACTAAAGCACCATCATTTTGTCATTCTCTTGATTGAGCAGCTACTTCCAGAGGATATATCTGCAGCACATTACATTCCTCTCTTCATTTTAAGTAATGGCTTTGGAAAGCAAGTGCCCATTCAGGGAGGCAGAGGAGTTGAAAAGAATCACTTGTTGAATCCTCAACCCACAGAGGAAAGAGTTTGGTTTTTTTTATAAAGGTGCATCTCAATGGCACAAAACACAAAATGTTTTATGTTCAATGGACCAGAGATACAGGATTAAAACAAACTACGCTGAACATGCTACATCAGGGGTGGGATTCTGCCGGTTCGGACCGGTTCGGGCAAACCAGTATCTCCGACAATCAGATGGCCACCTAACTTCGCTCTTACGGTCAGCTGGACCCACCCACCCACCCTTGTGCTTTTCTCTC
>JANHFL010003775.1:0-12738 GCA_032468155.1 Oxyrhabdium leporinum | reverse complement strand
GCTGTAAACCGCCCCGAGTCTTCGGAATGGGGCGGTATATAAATGTGAAAATAAATAAATAAATAAATAAATAAATGGGAGATGTGGGAATGATAATAATCCAAGAACATCTGGGAAGCCATTATTATACTCAGGAAAGTATAATAATACACTGATGGAACTTCTGTTTCCTCAAGCAATGAGACAATTTAGCAGAACAGCTAATAGACAAATCAGAAAAAGTAAACACATTTCTTATGCCTAATCACTGCTGTTTGTTCTTACTGTTTTCAAGTAATTGTTTATTTCACAGCAGCAACAGACAAGATGCATTAACTGTCACCTGCAAGAGGAAATACAAAGTAAATCACAGATAGAAAGGGTGAATAGCAATTACTCAAGTGTCAGATTGAGACTATACTAAAAGTAGGCAGTGGGAAATCTATAAAGGACATTACGCTTTGACAGGAGTGAGGAAATTGCCTAATTGAACCTCTTTCATATTCCTTCTCATCCAAACAATAAAAGGAAATAATTCAAATGCATTGAGAAGACCCAGTACTTGACAACTGCCAGTGGCATTTGGCCATACTGGTTATTTCCCTACTGTTTCATTGAACCACTCTTTGAAACATTTATCTTGTAGAGCTGGGATGAGCTTAAATATTTTCACTTTTAGAAAAGAAAATCATCTTAGACAAACTTCCCCCAGCAAAGGAAATTAATCCCAGTTGTGAACCTGTGCCTCTTGAGAGGTGGCTTCATTTTTTCCATTATTTTATTAGGGTGGTATAAGGCCTCCTTCCTTGGGCAGGGGGTTGGATTAGAAAACCTTCAAGGCTCCTTCCAGCCATATGATTCTACAACTCTTAACTGATTAGGTTATTAAGTTTATGCCCAGACACAGATTTTTGAATGACACAAGTATGCCATTAATATATTATTGGGGGGGGGAATGTTTTCTATAAAAGTACAGAATAAGACCACAAGAGACAGAGCACGTATCATACTAAATACAATCTGTTTGTGTTAAACCTATTTGTGTACTAATGCACACATCTATTTCTCAGTATCAGGGCAACTGGAAATTTTTTGTTGGTTACCTTTTGGAATTGGATGGGTGCATTAGATGCACAGAAAGGGGCTATTAGTTGCACATGAGAAAAGCTTTTCAGCCCCAAAGACCACATGCAGAGCTGGATAATAACTTGGAGAGAAGTACACTCATGCACAGATAAGCAAATGCAAACATTATCTCACACACACACACACACACACACACACACGAATGCGCACAGAGCAAAGTTTCTTTCCCTTTTCTCTGTGATCTTTTTCAGCTGACATACTATGAAAAGAATGCTAAAGTATTCAACTATTTTGCTTGCTCTTTTTGTATTATTGACATTGCAGTCTACTGATTCTAATTCTTTCCAGCACCATAGACATATCTAAGAAAACAAAGGGTCAGACCTCCTAGCTCAAGGCTGCAGAGTTGTGGTTAACTTAAGGACCATATGACAAAGGCTAAACTTCAATAACGGATATGGTCAGGTCCCCAATTTCGGAGGAAAGGGTAAGGCACCCATTTTCCCCTTAAACTACACCTAAATTCTCAACATTGTGGGAAATGTCTGGAGGGAATGTTTTCTTTGGAGGCTTCTGGAGGTTACAGAATAAATGCTGTAGGTCACATGCAGCTTGAACCCCTATTTCAGCTGCTATTGTAATAGGGTATAATCACCAAATTTTCAACGAGACCACATTCTTAAAAATGCCAGTTCTTATTAGGCTCATGGACATACAAGTCAGAACATAAGTTGTTCCAGGTTGAAATCAGTAATGGTAACTCTAGCCATAATATTGATAAAACAGAAATCAAGAGGGTCATGGGGAGTTATGATAGGTTTTATGTAAAGATCTTGAAGACCATGTGGGTTGTAGCCTGCAGCTGCAGACTGCAATCCTTATGTTGATAATTCCCAGATTTCAAGTGAACTTCCAAATATGAAAACTGTTTGGATCTCCACTTTGGAAACATGATTATACTATGTTAGCCACAGCAAATATATTATGATGTAATGTTTGCTCAATGTGTGTCTGAAGGATAATACAAGAGCTCTTATGTTAATACTGAGAAGCTTCATTCAGAATTTGTATGCCACTATTTGCAGGCAAGTTAAGAAATTTAATCTCCTTTTCAAATCAAATGAGAAATCACAAAGCTCATGCACTCATATGCTCTAGTATGGAGTTGGCTGACTATAAATCCGGAGTCTTATTTTCTCTATACCAAGGTCCATTAGTTACATTATACCCTAAAACAGCTATTTTTAAAAGTTTTAGAAGATGTTCTAATAATCTTTCAAGAACAGAGAGAAGGGTCAACTCTGTACGCAGTATAAAATGTGAGGATAAGAGTTATCACTAGTTTGAACAACAGCAACATGTTTTCATCAGCAAACATAAGCTTCTGCCAATCGATACCAGGGAATTTAGAAGATTAAAAATGCCCAATGACCTGCACATTAAGGTTATTCTCAAAGTCAGGCATTTAGTAAACTTGTTTCACATCTGGGTTGTCATAGAAAGTAATAAGCTAGCCCAAGAATAGAAAAACTACTATGATAAGGATGCTTTAAGATCAGTAGATGGGAACTGACATGCGAAGGATACATAGAATTATTCAGAAATGTTTTTCAACTCAGCTGTTCAGTTCCTTAATGCCCAAGTTCATCTCAAATGTTTGTTCCAGATCTGAAAATTAAATGCACAAAAACAAAACAACTGCCACTGTTGGTCGTTCCTGTTAAACAGCTGGGTTTCTTAGGATAAAGTGAAAGGTAACAATGCCCTCAAGTCAAGTTGAACTTCAAGTGATGGCATCCAGGCAACTTTCTTGGCAGTGTTATGAACATGATTGGTACTTGTCTTCTTCCAGGATGTTTTTTTTTATTAACTTCCCAGTCTATCCAATTAATCTGGAATTATTAGGTGGTCCCCCAAGGACCAATCAGGGCCAATCTTGCATAGTTTCAATCTTATCCAAATATTGTTACCATACAAAAAGGAAATCTACTGCTACTCCTTTTGAGAGACATGAAGCTACAGAAACTAATCCAGCAGGAAGACAAGTTCCCCTCTTCACAGAAATAATTACCCTGTAATAAGGAGTACTCAGCATTGAAGAATAGAAGATGGGCTTGAAAGCAAATGGATGTATGGAAACTGAAAAGCATGGATGCCATTGATGAAGTAGCATGTTGTTTCTGTGACATTTTTTTTCTAACTCCTATGGATAGTTTCTCTTTTTTTCTTCAGTCTGCTCCATCCCTTACTTCAGTGGTCCCCAACCTTTCTGGCTCCACGGATCAGCAGCAGTGGTGGTGGAGGGTGGGGGCAGCAGGGGAAAGGTAGGATTTTGTGCATGGCAATGGAGTGTCATGTCTCACCTGCCGCTTAGGTGTCTAGTTTCCAACAGGATGTGGACTGGGGGTTGGGGACCCCTGCCTTACTTTATTGCCATCATCTTTTATTTCCCTTCCTCTCTTTCTTTCCTGGACAGTTTATCTACCCCTTCTCTTTCTCCAATCTCCATTATGTTTTCTTCAACACCTTTTAGATAGAGATCAATTAATTTTATCAGTAGGATATTTTATTCTATAGACCAGAGGTGCAAACTCAATTTCACTGAGGGCCGCATCAAGGTTGTGTTTGACTTCATAGGATGGGCATGGCCAGGGTGGGTATGGCAGGATGGGCATGACCAGCTCGATGTCACTTGTGTTGGGGCACCTGTGGTGGCCAAGTACTAAGGAAGGACTTCCCTCAGACTCTCTCTCACTCTCATTATAATCTCCTTCCTTCCTCCCTCCCTCCTTCCCTTCCTTCTCTTCTTTTTCCTTCCCTCTTCATTCTCCTTTCTTCTTCCTTGCCCTCTTTCCTTATTTTTCCTTCCTTCCTCTGTTCCCATCTTTCCTTCTTTTTCTTGGTCTTTCCTCTTTCCCTTTCTCTTTTCCTGTCCCTTCTTTCATGCTCAAGAATGAAAACAGAGCTCCAAAGTGCCCTGTTTTTGGCCTGGATGGCCTCCTGCAACCTTCTGCCAGCGAAAATGGAGCCCAGAGGCCTCACACAGCACCTAAGCTCCATTTTTATTGGCAGAGACCCCGAGGGCTGGTCCTTTGCTGTTTCCAGGGAGGCTCCAAGGACCAGATCTATGCCCCCTGCAGGCTGGATCCGGCCCGCAGGCTTTGAGTTTGACACCCCTGCTATGGACAATTCATTTTAATCAGCATGTATTCATTTTTAAAAAAACCAAAACAAAACATCCTGGCCCTGTTCCTTTTTGAAATGTGTTCTCTAGCAAAACACCTGGGCACATATATATCCACTTTCTTTGAGGGGGATAGAAACAATTTTAAATTCAGGTTCTTTTTTTTTTTAGAGAACTACAATATTAGACAGTAACAAAGCAGAATTGCCATCAAGTGAGTAACTGGTAGGAAATTAGGTAAGCAAACATACCTAATACTCCTACCTATTTTCCCCACAACTGAGGTGAGTCAGGCTGAGAAGAAATGACTGGCCAAAACCACCCAGCTGGTTTTCATACCTAAGATTGTCCTAGAATGCATAGTCCTCCAGTTTCTAGGCCTACACTTTTGTAGAATATTCTATTGCAGACATTAATAGTAGATTTGAGCTGAACAATACATTTTAAAGAAAGTTGGCATCTTATGATTCATCTCAGGTTTTTTCAGGCTGTAGGGAATGATTTTAGGGTTGACTTACCCAAGGTTAGCTAAAAGTAAACATTCCCTCAAATCAAACATGCTGACTGCATCTGCTTAACATGTCCATGGAATATCCTTCACTACTATATAAAAATGACCAAGTACAGACCAGGTGTAAATTTACTCGAGGGTTGTTTTGGTCTTGTGTTATCGTTGCTGTTTTGAGATTAGCCAAAGTGGCTAATGCTAATATCTGCTGTGATTCAGGAGCCCAGTACTGTTGTTCAATTAAATGTTTACACTCTAGAATAAAGCCAAGAATCCTGTAAACTATGAATGCTGAATTCCCCACATGCATGACTTAGAAATAATTTTCATTGTTCTCCTAATTCACTATGTATAGCAGCATCAGCCTATAAACTATATCCATAAAATCTTCTTTAAGAAAGGCCATTTCAGGGCTGTGAGCTTCTTTGTGCATTCCCTTTATGCCACATTCTCTTTTTTTGTGGAAAATTATAGTAATTTTCTCTCATCACACTTTTTAGCTTCTATCTCAGGGCTCTCCAACCTAAGCTTCCTGGGGAATTCTGGGAGTTGAAGTTCACAAGTCTTAAAGTGGTGAAGGTTGGAGACCCTTGTTCTGCTTCGCTCAAAGCCACATTTTTTTTAAAGTAGCTCTGCTACATATGTAATTCTTTCTCTTTTTTCAGGCAAAATAGTTTTTTTTCTTTTTTAGCAATAATCCTTAATTCTGTATGTCATGAAGCTCCTTGTATAGTCAGTATTTTTCACATTCCAGCAATATTTTTTTTAAGGCCACATTTTAATCAGAAAAAGTCAATAGTCAGATAGTTTATACTCATCAATAGTGGTATAGGTATAAATATGTGTAAAATGGTATATGGAATGATAAATAAATCCCACTGAATAAACTCTGATCTTTCAAGATAAGACTGGGAAAAATAAATCTACCACTAAGACAACATCACATAAATAAGTCCAACAACACTGGAAGTCAATAAATAAATAAATGAGAAAACAGCACATTACTTTAAAAAATATCTGGGAAATATGTGTCGCACAAAGTATGTCTGTTACAGAAAGTTGCATTAAAAAAAGGAGTGGTTATGTTACATGGAGACTTTTACTGGGGAATTTTCTATGTTAAAAGTCTATGTTGGGGAAATGAAGGTGATATTTAAGAACAGACTGGGGGTAATATATGGAAATGAAGGTGGACATCTGAGGCAGTTCTGTAGGATTGTAAACCATATGATTAAAAAACCAAAAGTGTATTTTTAAAGCATTTTAAAAATATAAAATAAATATTGAAATGTAATGCTACCTTACTAATGAAGAGCCACACAATGTTACTCTTATGTCATTTATTTATTTATTTTATTTAATGAATTTATATGGCCACCCATTTCATATATACACGACACCATAACAATTAAAACAACTAAAATGGAAACATAAATAGCATATAATAGCTGCCAAGAACACTCATAATACTCAAAATAACCACTCTCGTGTCATTGATTGATTGATTGATTGATTGATTGATTGATTGAATTTATATGGCCACCAATTTCATATATATGACACCATAACAATTAAAACAACGTAAATTAGAAACAACGTAAATAGAATAAAATAGCTGCCAAGAACACTCATAACACTCAAAATAACCACAAAAGGAAGTCACCCATTACGAGTTCTATCTTATGCATGGAAGTTCAAAAATGTACATTGTCTTTCAAGCACGTGCTTGAACATTAGACATTAGATAACATTAGATAAAACTTCTACCTTCTGCTTTCTGTTCAGATCCAAACAGGTAGAGATATTAATTATAGTCAGTCCTGCTTCCATATGCTGAAATAAATCTGTTCCACTAACTGTTACAATTTATTTTGCAGTGTTCTCCCCCTACTTTACTTTACTACTCTGTCATTTTTTCTTTAAATTATACATGGAAGCAAATTTGTCTTTCACTGTCCATGAATGATTACAGGGGAAACGATAACCAAATCAGGGCAATGAGTTATTAAAAATATTCATTGAGCAATTTACTGAGCGTAGCTTAACATAAAAGTTGGAAAATTTATTTGGGGTTCAAGAGGCAATATTGTTAAGTTTAAATTGGCTGATGTGCCCAAAACTTGGGAGAAAGTTGAATGTATGTGTATTTGCATATATCCATGCTGATATCCACAAAATGTTAGAAGAGCTAATGAAAAAGAGATGAATGTTCAATGCGATCTCTATTTTCCCAAATTTTATTTACTTATTTTTGGTGTTCTTTCCTGTTGAGAAAAAACAACAACAGATTTATGTTCCACCACTGTGCTCAGGATAGCTTTGTTGGTATAACCACTGTGACAGCCTCTATGCATTACTTTATATTTGCTGCCTCTGAAAGTCTGGCATTGACTATTTGTGACAAGAATAGAAATATGGCTAAAGACAAGGAGTGAGAGAAAGTATTTTTGTAGAACAAGTTCAAACATTAGCGTTAATATATTTAGGATATGCTGTAATGAGGTCCTTGGAAACAGAAACAGAGGGCTATGATAATATTAAACAACATTTTATATGTCTTCTACATAAATACTGTCAGCCTTTTGCCTACTAATTTTTATTTAATCTCTGTTAACTTGAGAGAGGGTTGAAACAGCTAAGCTAACAGCAATGGTTATGTCTCAAAATATCTTATTTTTCCCACAAATCTTTCAATCATAGGTGCTTTCTGCATTGACTTTTTATATCTGAGATGCCGACGTATGAATTCTACAAGCCTATAAAACCTCAGCTTATTCAGAGGCACGCTTGGAACATTTTGCATTTAGGTTTGATTCAAAATGTGATTCAGTTTTATTTGAGCCTTAAGATACATCAAATAGATCTGCCTACGCAGTCATGGGAAATACAAAAGGTCATTTTCAGCCTTTGTAGACATACATTTCTGTTGTCCTTAGATCTTGAAATTGAACTTTTTTTTTTACTAGAATAAAGGGACATGATACTATTCTAAAATCTGGAAGTCTTGCTGAGGATCTAAATTTGGCTAGTCTAGCTGCATGAAATACTGTATGTGCATTCAGCTCTCTCATACAGACACTGCTAGATCAATTATTTTTTTAAAAAAAGATAAAGTAGAGCAAGTTCAAAAAATTGCTTGATCTCAAGTCAGAAATCACTTGGTATTGAAGTCCCATTATATGTCATGTCCATCAAAACTGGAGACTAAAACAGCCAAACTTTATAGCTAATATAGCTAATATCTAATAATAATCAAAGAGAGAAGCAATTTGGAATTAAGGAGAAATTTCCTAACAGTGAAGACAATTAACCAGTGGAACAGCTTGCTTTCCAAAATTCTCTAGCTTCTTCTTAAAAACCTCCAGTGATGAAGCACCCACAACTTCTGAAGGCAAGCTGTTCCACTGGCTAATTGTTCTCACTGGAGGTTTTTGAGAAGAGACTAGACAGACACTTGTCTGAAATGGTATAGGTTCTCCTGCATGAACAGGGGGCTGGACTAAAAGACCTACAAGATCCCTTCCAGCTCTATTCTATTGTGACTTGAAATTCAGAGATTCATTACTGGAAGCTTTCAAGAAGAGATTGGACTGCCACCTGTCAGAAATGGTGTAGGGTCTCCTGCTTGGGCAGGGGGTTGGATAGATGACCTACAGGGTCCCTTCCAACTCTGTTAATCTGTTAATCTGATATGTTGGGAAAAGCAAAACATAAGGACAGTAGTGCCAACTTGCTAGATGTGTACTGTCTTATTCTCCAATAAATCATGCAAAAAATATCCATTTCTTGTTAGAATTATGCAACACCCTTTATACTGGAAGTTGTTTCTACTGTGATTTTAATTCTGGGTTTTGGTCCACAACCTACTTGCTAACATGTATCCTGGACTGACTGGAGCCCCTTTGGATGGCTTCTAACTTTGATATGACCTTTGAAATTAGTCTAGTTAATTTAGCAAAGGAATCCATTATTACGGGATATTTTTTATCAGTGCTTTAGAGCCTATTTAAAATTGAGGAGAAAAAAAGATCTATTATTTCTACCATTATTTATAACAAAAAGAATAAAATTTACAGAGGATGAGAATATGCTGTCTCAAGAAAATGTAGGGGAAAAAAGAAACAAATCTTATTAAAACTCTATTTCTATAGCGCTTATATGACTATTTTTGGCATTTGTGTTATTGGTTTTTCTGGCATGATGTCTCTATACTTACAAGGATCAGAATCACGCAAGCCATGATGTTCCCTGTGACATTCTACGGAAGTGAAAATTGGACTTTGAAGAAGCAGGAAAAGACGAGTATCGATGCTTTTGGATTTTGGTGTGGCAGAAGAGTCCTGAGAATACCAGGGACAGCCAAGAAAACAAACCAATAAATCACCAAATAAATGAGCCCAGAGTTCTCACTTAGAGAATAAATGACTAAGGCCCAAATTATCCTACTCTGGATACATTATGCAAAGCCCAGCTCTCTGGGACATGCTATAATTGTAGGAAAGATAAGGAGGGGGGGTGCAAGAGAACAGTCAGCAGCAAGCTACTTATGATCATTCACTTAACAATCCTTTGAAGTTCTTCCAGATCTATAGGCAGGGGGTGGGGGGTTGTACTTATGACATAGATTCGAAGTTCTGATAGTCATACACACACCCTCCACCATGGTCACATGACCACACTTCAGGAACTTGTCATTCAGGCCACATTTAAAGCCATTTGATCATATTTTTTTACAATGGTTTTGCCAGATCTTTACTTCTAGTTTTTGGCAAAACCACACCCATAGTGAAGCATTGGTTGCACTTAACAACCACAGACTCACTTAAAGATTACAGTGATTCACTTAACAACTGTTGGAAAAAAATGGTTGGAAAATCCACAGGCTCCATTATTATGGTAATTCAACCTGTGTCAGGAGAACACTGATTCCTACGTAAAAAGGATTCTGGGTAGTTTGTATTGTAGGTATGATATTAAATTATGTTTTGAAAATTTGGAACCCATTGAAGTTTGAAACGTGTTGGATTTATGATGCACGAACAGCAGCTAAGAAGATTTATTCTGATGGGAAGATTCTAAACATAAAATCCTGGATGGAAGATTTGTCTTTAGGTAGGAACTCTGAGCTATACCTATACTGTATGATTTATTATTTATATATATATTATTTATTATTATTTATATACAGAATGTCAAGTTCAAAGATTCTTGATGGTGTACAGAATTAAAACAGTAGAAAATAATATAAGTAGTGTAGCAGATTTGGAAGAAAAATACACTTGAATACCAATGGTCCATCAACCAGTGGATAGGATCACAAATCACTTTGGTCTCTGACTTGTTTGAAAAACAGGTTTTTAGAGCTTTTTCCTAAAGAACAGCAATGTTAGGACCAAACCAACCTCAGGGGTGGGGGATGGTAATGCAAAAGAGTGTTATGGGTTTCTTTTAAAGCTATAACCAATTTGATTGATGCAAATTCAAAAGATCCCAAAAAGCACTGGATGCTAGACGATCGACAGATTGACAGAGAAGACATGAGTTCCCACAAGATGGCATTAAGTGGGGGCATCGAGAACATGAGCAAACTGTTTTATTTTTATAGAGATCACTGGAGAAAGATAGTCCTATCAATCATCTGTCTGTCTGTCTGTCTGTCTATCTACCCATCTATCTATCTATCTATTTACAATTTACTAATAGAACAGCTTGTCAGCCCAAGTTGTAGGTGCTCCAATGCTGGAGGTTTTCAAGAAAAGATTGGACAGCCACTGTCTGGGATGGAAGAAGGATTCCCACCTAGCACAGGGGGTTGAACTAGAAGATACCCATGGCCCGTTCCAGCCCATGATTCTATAAGCAGCTTCTGAGCCATGTTATTATGACCCAGGCAGAGGCAGGTATTGATAGAGTCCTTTATTGCCCTGTTAGCTGCCACAGTAAATGGCCCTACAATGACCCGACCAGCCACCCTCAGTCCCACAAAAAAAAGCTAGTCAACAAACAAAACCAATTTGTAAAGGCAGAGGGGAAATTCAGGAGAAGGTGCAAGCTCACAGGGCAAGGTCCAGAGTCAAAGCCCAAAGGTCAAGGCAATTCCACATGGTCAGGCAAGTCCATGAGGCCAAAGGTAAGGCAAAGGCCGAAAGAAGAGCCAAGACTGAGTTTTTCCAAAGCCAGGGGAGTGTAAGCCAAAGGAAACAATTGCTCCTGACGAAGACAGACTCCCCCAGCTTCTCCTTAAGTCAACCCCCTCCAGGTATTCCTTGGAGGCGGGGTGACCTTCTCCTGAACAGCCTTGCATCCCTATTTTAGTTTGTCTCTGCCATACTCTCCATGCCCTTGAATCAAGGGTGGGGGAGGGAACTGTTCCTCCTCAGAGGGGATCTGCTGCCTCTCAGTGCCGCTGCCTGTCTGCAGTCAATTCTCCCTGCATCTGTGAGGGCCGGCAGCTCTCTGTCTGGTTGACAACCTCCCCCAATGCCTGAGGGGCCTGGGACAGCATCGTCCTCAAACTCTGCCTCTCCAAACATTCCAAGGGAGAGATGCCATCCCCACTGGATGGTCTCATTTCCAACTCCTTCTCCTCCTCTGAACTGGGATCTGAAGGGGGTATGACACATGTAGAGCTCAATAGATAAAAATCACATTAGAATTAGAACCACGAAACGACATATAAAATTGCTAGAGTTGAGCCTAAACCTGTTCCTCCCTATCCAGACCCTACCAGTTTCCAGTTTGGGGACAACACATTAATGGCACCACTTGTTTGGGCAGGGCTTGAGTAATATAACTGGGGAAAACTCTGGGAGAAAGTGGAGGAAAGGGAGGCCTGGCATGCTATGGTCCATCGCGTTGCAAAGAGTCAGACACGACTTAGCAACTGAACAACAACAAATACCATTACATTATTGATAGTACCTAACTCCATACTGTCAAATGACCTCCCTTGGTGGTCTCATTTAAAACTTGAATTGGACTGTGGAGTCCTAAGGAAGCCTGCAAACCACAAGTCTAGGATTTGATCTCTGCCCCACAGCATTGATTGGAAACTGTCCCAGTGAAAGGAAAGCTACTGTAAAGCTAATTGCAAACCCCCACATCAGCTCAGATAGATATGGTATCAAGAAAAATGCCACAAGATTAAAGAGAACTAGAAACATTATTTCAATCCCATTAGAAATCATCCACAATAAATTTGCCACACCCTGGATTCAACCATACTGTGTTTTCCAAGTGGATTTAACAATCCAGGAAGGACAAGACTCTATCTGCATATGGTTGCACTCGCAGTTCTGAGGACATTGTATACTTTCTCAAAAATCATAAGGTCAAACACCTCCCACAAAACAGATCAACCCACCCCAGTAAAGTGGATCTGAACAATTTTCAAGATTTAATCTGTTTCTTAAATCTTGACTTCTATTAATCTTGGAAAATTAGGAGCCAGGCAGGGAGAGGGGTTAAGTGGGGAACTAGCCTTGAGTTCTTGCTCAACTGCAAGAGGCATAAGCTTGACCTGCCCCCTGCCCCAATTCCAACATTTGTTCCAAAGAGAAGTAGCTAACTTGAAGCTTTCACAAGCAGATCTGATTGCTTACACCTGATAAATAACTATGTACTATATTATTTTAATATGATTAATTTTGATTAGTTTTCTGATTATGCTTTGCTTTATATCTAAAATTTATTATACTACTAGCTTACTGGGGATTTGTAGGGTTAGGTTTATGTTTAGGGATAATTAATTAAAAACCTTATTTAAAAAAAAATACTACTTGGGTAAATGTCCCACAGTGATAGGGAGTGGCACATCTCTCTGCCACCACACCACCTCAGGTTGCTACACAATTCAGGGTGCTCCAAGTATATAAAAACTTATGCATAATTCCCCAGCAGAGCCTCCTGTCTTTCTTTCTTTCTTTCTTTCTTTCTTTCTTTCTTTCTTTCTTTCTTTCTTTCTTTCTTTCTTTCTTTCTTT
>JANHFL010003774.1:101241-115125 GCA_032468155.1 Oxyrhabdium leporinum | reverse complement strand
TATAAGTTGTAAACCGCCCCGAGTCTTCGGAATGGGGCGGTATATAAATGTAAAAATAAATAAATAAAAATAAATAATTCAACCATCCTTCCAAGGTTGGTAAAATGAGGAGCCAAACTATTGGGGGCAGTATACTGACTGTAAACCAATTTGTAAAGCACTATGAAGCAGTATATAAGTGTAAGTGCTATTGTTAGAGCTATTACCCCATGGTCTGCACCATTTCTCCTAATTGCCAAACGAGCCATGACGCTATCCACTTCTCAGAGTATCCACTTTCCAGAATTGATTCTAGATATAATAGCCCTCAATCCCTCCAAAAAGTAGCATTTTTGTGTTGCTTTGTCTTGGTATTTGGGAAGAATGTTATTTTCACTCTTAAACCTTCCCATTTCAAAACATAAACACAGAAAGTTTTAGATCCATCTGCCCAGGGACAGAATGTCATTAACAATCCCTTTGTAGAGTGCCCAAGACAAAAATGCCCAGGTATAAACCACCACTAGATTAATACAGTGCGGATCTAAAATAAAAAAACTACGCTGTCACTTAGTATACATGTGGTCCCTTGTATAGATTATTTTATTTTATATCATATTTTATTGTCCTATTATTTTCTTTACTGTTGTTTATTCTGAAGTTTATTATTTATTTCTTTATTGCTCATTAGGCTTATATACTGATCCAAATATCAACCAAAACTGAGCTACTTACAATTCTGTAATATACCAACAATGTTAAAATATTGGAAAAAGTCAACAACAAAACAATACACATTAAAATAATCCTATACTGAGGAATCATAAACCAATGACCAGGTTTTAATTGCTTTCCAAATTCCCAATAATGTTTGAAATTTGCTGCTTCAAATAAATGAATACATGATATTCACCTTTCTTAGGTACATTTTAAAATTCTAAACAAGATCCCACAAATTTCTGACAAACATTGAAAACAATTGTGATCATGTATTTTGTTTTTCCCTTGAAAGTCTAAGTATCATAATTATTTCTTCTTACTCTCTGTGAGTCATGCATGCTATTTTTAGTATATGCCACTTGTCATTCAGCTTTCAGAATACTGAAGCAAGTGATTTAAGAAGATTTTTGTCCACAAACCAAAATGTCTTTGGAAAACTCACTCATTTCAGATGTCAAATATGTATCATTTTAAGGTGCTGTTATAAAATATAACAGTCCTATCAGACATCCAGATGTACTGAAGATACAATTCCAATCAAACCCAACATGTTGCAATCTATATACATCCAGAAAGCATCAGCTTGAGAATAGCAGCTTTATATATTCTTGCATATACAAAAGTATCTTCAAGATACTAGGAGTAAGTTACAAAAATATTTTGGTTAGTCCAACACATGGTATTCAAACTTAAAGGAAATATTTAAAATAATGTACAGGTTTCACTAATTGGAATCTACCAAAACTGTTTCAGAGCTATTAGTCAAAGCCTTTTCCAAAATGTTCCAAAATAAAAATAATAGCTTTTTTGGCACAGTTGTAAAGCGAATCATTGTAGTTGTTAAGGGAACTGTGTGGTTGTTAAAAGAATCTGGCTTGTCCCATTGACTTTGCTTGTCAGAAGTCAGAGGGGAAGTTTACAAAAGGTGATCACATGTCTCTGGGGCAGTACAACTGTCACAAATGCTAGTTGCCAAGTGCCCATAGTTTGATTATCTGACCCTGGGAATGCTGCAAGAGTCATAAACTGGTAATAATTCACTTGTCAGCCCCAGATCCATCTTGAGACAGATTCCGGGCTGCCACAGCAGGGGATGGGCAAGCTGTTGGGAACAGAAGAGTAGCGAAGGGAGTAAAGCCACAACAACATTCTTTCTCCAGCGATCAAGGACAAGCTGCTGGCACCTGGAGGGAGTGACTGAAATTTGCCAGCAGTTGAGACAGGAGATTGATTGGCCAATGTGATCTGAGGGTCACTAAATGGGGCAGGGTGTGAGTTTTAGTGTGGAGCGGGAAAAACACGGGAATTCAGATTTGGGTTTTCCTCAGATGTGCCAACATGACAACTCTAATAAATTCTTACTTTGATGGACTTTGTCTCGGAGTTCTGAATCGTTTGGAGAGTTTACTTGGAACACTGACATTATTTTTTTTAATGCCACTGTAACTTCAAATGGTCACTAAATGAATGGTTGTAAATTCAGCTCTACCTCCATTCACATCTGAATAGCAACCTAATAGATAACTGTTATTATATGTTACCTATAGGCTGAGGTATCACTTTTCACTTGCATTAAGGGAAATATTTTCCCATTACTAAGATTGTTGATTTGAAGATTTATTCTATGTTAAAAGGGAAAAAAAACAGATCCAGGAAATTACAGACCTAACAGCCTTACATCAATACCCAGGAAAAGATAATCAAACAACAGATTTGCAAGTACCTACATCAAGCAAAGTTATAAGCAGAAGCCAGCATGGTTTTGTTTAAAACAGATCATGCCAAACAAATCTTATTTCATTATTTGACAAAGTGACTATGTCAACTCTGAAGTGAACCTAGCTGAAGCCATCTTGTGCTGCCTCATAATTGCCATGAAGCCTGAGAGGAGGAAAGTAGATAGCCCAGCTAACAGTCAAAATAAAAATTTTCCTGTGGGAACCAAGGTAATTATAAAATAGGAAGGGAGCCTGCCAGCTGTGTTCATTGGACAACGTGACTGGTGACACCTGTGAGGGGGGAAGTTTTACTCATTTAATTAGGTGAAAACCACAGGAACCTTTAGAGTTGGTTTTCACTGGCTGTGCTGATATGATGTATCTAATAAACATGTTCTCAGAGGAATCTACCTGCCTCAGAGTTCTACTTTCAATGGGTGCATTACTCGGAACACTGACAGACTAAATTAGTGGAGCAGAGAAATTGATTTGGATTTCTTGGATTTCAGCAAGGCATTCAACAAAGCAGACCACAACCTAGTTCTTGGTAAGCTAGAAAAATGTGGGCTAGACAGCAAGCTGGCAGGAATAGCCAACACCCCAAAAGATAGCCTCAAGATCCAGATGGATCTCGACAGGTTTGAACATCAAGACCTATCTAACAAAATGAAATGTAGTGTGGAAAAAAGGAAGGTTAGGTAAGAAAAACCAAATGTACAGGGACAGATCTACTTTCAATGGGTGTGTTACAGATTAGATAAAACGTGGCTCAATAGCAGTAACTGTGAGAAGGATCTTGGAGTCCTAGTGGACAATCACTTAAATATAAGCTAGCAGTGTGCTGCAGCTGCCAAAAAAACCCGAAATGCAGTCCTGTGCTGCATTAACAGAGGGATAGAATCAAGATCATGTGAAGTGTTAGTACCACTTTATAAGGCCTTAGTAAAATCACACTTGAAACACTGCATCTAGTTTTGGTCACTGCAAAATAAAAAAGATGACACTCTGGAAAAAGTGCGGAGAAGAGCATCAAAGATGATTAGGGGGCTGCAGACTAAAACATATAAAGAATGGTTGCAGGAATTTAGTATGTTTAGTCTAATTAAAAAAAAAGAATTAGGAGTGACATGATAGCAGTATTCCAATATTTGAGAGGCTGTCACAAAGAAGAGGGGGTCAACCTATTTTCTAAAGCACAATACAGGTAGTCCTCGAGTTACGAACGGAGCCTGCACATTCCATTCATAACTCAAGGATTTGTGGGAGTGAATCTTGTACCTTGAATGCAATCACTCCCTCCTTTTGCCCACGCTAATTGAATGTGCAGCTCTTTAAGTGCATATGAGGTACCTCAGGGTGGGGAAGACCATGGGAGGCCTAGTGATGAAACAGGCCTCCTGCTTCACACCACCCAAGGCCTCCCCCGATCCTCAGATGCCTCATTCTCCCTCCCTTTTGGTCCCCACAATTTCTTCCCATCCTGCCACACCGGGTCATTTACCCGATGAAGATCTGTCTCCTCTCCAGCTTGGTTTTTTGCCTGTTTCCTCATTTTTCATCGCCGAAGTCATCCTCAAGTGGTTGGGCGGCAAGGAAGGAGGCCCGGAATGGCATGCACCACCTTCCGAGCCTCCTTCCTTGCCACCTAACCACTTGAGGATGGCTTTGGTGACAAAGAAGGAGCCCAGAAGGCCATACGTGTGATTCAGGGTCTCCTTCCTCACAGTCCAACTTCTTGAGGACAGCTGGGGTGATGATAAAGGAGGCCTGGAGGGCCATGTGTGCCATTCCAGGCCTCCTTCCTCACTGCCCAATTGCTTGAGGATGGCTTCGGTGATGAAAAAGGAGGCCCAGAAGGCCGCACACACCATTCTGGGCCTCCACTTGAAGATGGCTTTGGCAATGAAAAAGGAGGCCTGGAATTTAAAAAATCCAAATTAAAATCACTCTACACATTAATACCATAACTCCAAGAATTTGAACAGCATAAAACTACTATTTTATAATAACAATGGAAAAACTGATTTGAAGATTTTACAGTATTTAACATCTATATTTCCATGAAATTTTCCAAATAAATTATGCTGAATAAAAAGTCAAATTGCCTCCTTAAGTGTGGTATTGGGATGAATATCCCCTAAGATAACTTCTCCTATAGAATATAAATTTGATCAGAAATTGAATTTAATCTTAGTACATAGCCAGCTTTATGGATCATGGATAAAAGCAAACATGGACTTAATAGGCAGAGGCGTTCTGTAATACAGTACAGGTAGTTCTCAATTTATATTTTTTCATTTAGCAACCATTCAAAATTACAACAGCACTGAAAAAATGACTTTTCACATGTTGGTCATTCCATGTCAAGTCGTCTGGGGGGTCCCTGCTTGACCATCACGGATTTTGATGAAATTTTGTGTGAACATGGACACATGTCCCCAATGAACATTGGTAGAGTGTCCCCTATGGCGATGGGGTTGCAGGTTCAAGTGCCTGAACTGGTAGTGACAATGTCACCATGGACCAATGCAATATAATAGAAGTAATGATGTCTATATAAAACAAATAAGATGAAACAATATTAGAATGCATATGACGTTGCCATAGCAATGTCCTCAACTTTGTCCCTATTTTTAGGGTTTTATACATCAGTGATGAAAAACCAACCCTACTTTTTTAGGGGGTTTGAAACATGCTCTTTCTAATGAGATTGATTTAACAGAGTTTCCAGAAGGTTGTGTTTTTTTTTTGTAAAAGTGGGCTGAAAATACCCTATTTTTGGCATTTTTACAAAAAAAACTTTACACTCAATTTGTGAACTATTGGAAAGCTGTAGGAAAATGAAATTTTATATTCAAAAACTTTGTGTTTCTAAGTTATTATGCACAAAGTTTCATGTTTATCATACCTTTCCTTCCAAAGATATAAAAAGCCAAACTTTAACCTTTTTTCGAGCCACAATATTTTCAGACAACTTTGCTCCAAATTATCTAGATTGAGATCGCTCATAAAAATGTTTTTATTATTTTGTTTAATAGAGTACAAGATGGCCAAGTTTTGTTTCTCTCAACAAAATATTGCCGGAGATATTATGTCTCAAAGTTGCTGGAATCTCAGAGTCATACCGTAGAAGGTATGGGATCAAACAAATGATTATATCTCCACAAGTATTGCATCAGCACACATAACACTTTACCAATGTTCATTGGGGACATGCGTGCATGTCCCACACAAAATTTCATTGAAATCTGGAATGGTTGAGCAGGGACCCCCAGACCCCTTCACATGGAATGACCCAAATACTGATAAGAGTTCTCCACTAGATTCATCAGATTTTAGTCTGATCCTGTTTGGAAGGTGATAGAGCAAGACTTGATGGTATAGCAAATTACTTGCACTGAGAGCTTCTTTTCCAGGCAAAGTCCTAAACTTGTATTGTATTTCTGTACACAATTTGTGGACAGGATTTGCAAATCAGTAAATTGTTGTGTTTTCACAGAAACAGGTGGATAAACAGAAAAAATCAAATTATGCAGATAGGAATGATAGAGACTGAAAATGTAAGAAAATTTATGTCACTCTGCAGACAAGGTTATCTGAATGAACATCCAGTTTATTGCAGTAGTAAAAGAGTAACATCATCCCATCAGAACCTTATTTCAGATTCTCATCTCTGGGTCATATCTAACTCTTAAGTGCTACAGTACTTATCCTCTTTAGATATATTAAATGAAAAGTTCAGTTTCACCTGCATTCTTTGAATATGTTTGCTCAATTTTACCTTAATATATAGGTATTCAAATATATGTAATTCAAAGAATGGTTGAGTGTAAATGTTTCAGTTAGTCTCCTGGGTTATTACAAAGAGAAAGCTGCCACTTAAAAACAAAATAAGGCTTTATTTTTATTGCATTACTGACTCATTTCATATTTTGTGAATAAGATTTATCAGTGTAAAAAGAAAATAAAACAAAACATTACCAAGTAGATGTGAAGTAGTATCAACAAGTACAACACAAGGAGAACTATTTTATTACTTTGTTTCAATTGTTGATTGGAAAATTGGATAAACAAATAGTAACAGATACAGAGACAATGGGGCATGCTCCAGCCAATCCAGAATTCCATATGGTAAATCATTGATATCCCTACTTACTTTTCAAATGCAGTGTTTCCCATGCCTGCTGTCTTAGATAGTCAATACCTTTAGCTCAAACTACTGTTTGCTATTAGGAAGTTTTTGTAACATTCAGCTGCAATCTGTAGAATAAATCATTCCCTATGTTATACTCTGAAGTCTTAATTTTCTTTTGCGTTTACATTCTTCCGGTATTTGAAGAGATCATATTCTTCTTTCAGTTTTGTTTCTTCAGTGTGAAATAGACCCAGATCTTTCAACTTAAAGTACATTAAAATCAAATATTGCTTTGTTTGAATAATTAACAATAATTAAAATAATACTATCGAATAAATAATAAAAGCAACAGCCAGGAAATTAAAATGTTCCTAGGCAAATATGCATATTTAAAATAAACATGTAAATATAGTAACAGGCTGGGTAAATATAAATAATTTTACCTAGCACCTCACTAGCAGCAACATTTTAGAGTGGCAGACTAATGATGGAGTGGTATGTCACATTTGCTCCCCAACTGTATTCATACCATACTTAAATGGTCTTTTGCATTGCCTCCAGTAACACTTCTCTACTTTGTATCTTAATATTCTATTCTGTTTTGCACATTTGTGCTTAAATAAAGTTATTTGCAGTATAGTTTCTCTTTTCCCTGAGAAGTAGTAGTCCTTCGTTAATGACACAGTTGGGACTGGAATTTCTGTTAATAAGTTACAGGGTCATAAAGCATGATGTCATGTGATTGCATCACTTTGTCACAGAAATTTGGGTCCTATTTGCCATTGTTAAGTAAATGCCATGCTGTCATTAAGCAATGATGTAATTGCCATCATTTCTGCCAGTTTCCCCACTGATTTTGCTTGTAGAAAGCTGGCAAAGAAGGTCACAAATGGTGATCATATGACCATGGGACTGCAACCGACATTAAGCATAAGGACTGGTCATAAGTACCACTCACCATTGTAAGTTCAAACAGTTGCTAAGCGAGGACCAATTGTGAATTATCCTATAAGAGCAGCAGATTACAATAGCTATACTTTCCTCAAGTCCCAAAATATACAAAATAATTAGGGGTTTTAAGTGAATGTTTTCTTGTCTCTCTGAATGCATAGTTTCAATGAAAATTAGCCCAATGAAAATTTGGCATATTATTATCACTTCTTGCTAAGCCTTACATGCTTTTTAAAAACCAGTACAGGGTACTTAAAGAAACCAAAGGGAAGTGTAATTAAGAACACAATGAAAAGCATTATGAAAACTCCAATCCAACCCTAACTATAAAAGACTACAAAGAAAGCCAACATTTCATCACTTTAGCAGCAAGAAACCAGTTACATATGAAACCTTTGCTTAAATTAAAATGTTTACACTTAGAGGATTAAGACACCCTCTACATAAAAACAAAAAGTTCTATACTGCATTTAGTGCTTATAGATCAGCCATCTATTTCCATGCAGATTATCTGCATGAAAACAACTCTGGAAAGAAAAAAAAACGAGTTCATACTTGGGGTTATACCAAAGCAAAAGAAATTCAAAGTTATTTTTTGTGTTTTCTAAGTGATATTAATTTGATACGGTCCTGTTAGTCTTTGTGGTCGGTGGGTCTGTCCATGTCTATGTGCATTTGTTTTTCTTTTAAGTATTTCTCTTAACTGGAGATGATATTTCTATCATTCTAATATGATGATGAGAGTTGTAGACAAAGATTTAAAGAGTAAAATCATGTTTGGAACAAGAATAAATAATGTAGCTTCCAAATCATAAACCTGCACATTGAATTACCATTTGATTGATCAAAAAGACAATTCTCAAATATCTCAGAAAATTCAGAGAAATGTGCTAATTGATTTGTAGTTCTATATTTATATTTAACAAAAAAACAACCAGATCAGTACTAAATAGCATTATAGAAATTAATTTACTGTGGTTTAATTGCAAGATATACAGCAGTATGCACAGCTCAGATTCTCAATCTTTATTATCTGCTAAATTATTTCCATGGTTGTAAATGTAAAATATGTATTCAAAATATCCATGCCTGCTTTTTTTTTCATTTTAATCTAAATGAAATAGAAATTGTTTGTTTGACATATAACAATATATCATTTCAAAATATTATTGAATGAAACTGTCAACAGAAATTAATATTTAAATGCTATTGCTTCATTGTTTCCTTTAATTTTTATCTCTTTACAGCACCAAGACATAACATGCTGTTAAAATCTGCTATAAGGATTTAATCACTATTGAAATGGCTCAAGATGCCACAGGTTTTACAGAAAATTCTTTTTGACTATTAAGTCTTTTTCATTGTGTTACTAAACAGACATATTAATAATACTTTTTAAAAATGTCAGAACTCAACTCCACATCTGGATTAATAGCAAATATTGAAAATGGAACTTTTTTGGAGTTGTACCCCACCTCTCTCTCAACATCCATGGATTCACCTTCCAATCGCATGTCAAACGTCTACGTTTACGTTTCAATCTTCCTTAGCCTCTTGGCATTCCTTCTTTTGCTGTTAATTATTGCACTTCAGAGATTGAAAAACATCATCTCCTCTAGCTCTTCCTATCCAGAATACACCAGTGATGCTGGGAGTTCCTTTACAAATTTAGAAGTCTGTAGCATTTCTTCCCAGAGATCAGCTTTTTCAAACCTTTCATCATGAGAAGCCAATGAAGAAAATCTATTGTGCATGGAATCTCAGTCCAAGTCTTGAACATGGTTGGAAGACTAAGGCATGCAAGATTTAAACTATTAGAGATGATTTCTGAACTTTTCTGCTTAATGTCACACAGTGAGCTCTGCCTCTAATAGTCTTGGAATTTTGTAGTGCTTTCCCCAGCCCCTTCTGAAGCTAATGAAAAGTACATTCTTTCTCAAGTCAATATGTTTCTTAAGTGATTATAAGGAAACATCTACATTATTCTCTCAATAATACTAGAAAAACTGTTTGCCTTTGACCTGTTCCAAGATATTTTTTTTCAACTTCCCAGCTTATGATTCTGAGATCTTTGGTGGTCTCCCATCAAAGTACTAACCAGGTTAAATGCTACTTAGGATTCCAAGTTTTAAAGGTGCTACCACCTGCTATAAAGGAGATACAGCTATTTAAACTGTACGTGGGAATATCTGGCTTCCTGCTTCTGTTTACTGATCTCAAAACTCAAGGATGTTTAACTGTATTCCATGGCAAGACCATTCTGCTATAAAAGCAAGACAATTTTCCTGTAAATGTGAAACAAAGAAAGCTAATATAGAATCTAGTTAATATCATGCTCCTGTAATTTTCCCTACACTGCCTGATCTTTATATTTTAGTGGAACAACTATAATTAATGTATGTATTAATCACTTCAGACTTACTGCATTTGTTGGATCTGTAGAATTACATACTTTCTTGATTATGCATTCCCAATATAATATCCTTTTCAATATATTCTGTGATGATCACCACTCACTGATCTATTTAATTTTATTTTCAAAAAAGAAAGGTAAAGGAAGAGAAAGGGAAGCTAATCTAATGTGAAACTGGTATTTCCAACAGTGGTCTCTGCAGGAAGAGATGTTAAAAAGTCAACATTATGGCTATAACCATGTCAGGTAGTCCTTGACTTACGAATACAATTGGGACCAGTTTGTTACTATGCAAGGTAGTTGTTAAGGTGGTCACACTTGATTTTATGAACTTTTTGTCAATTGTTAATTGAATTACTGCAGTTTTAAGTGAATCATTAAGTGTATCCAGCTTCCCCTGTTGACTCTGCTTTTCGGAAGCTGTCTGGGAAGGGTGCAAACAGTGAACCTGGACCTGGGATGCTGCAACTGTCAAATGTTTGCTAATTGCCAAGTTTCCAAATTCTGATCACTATGCTACAATAGTTGTAAGTGTGAAGATTGGTCATAAATCATTTTTTTCAATGCTGTTGCAATGGTCATAAATCAAGGACTACCTGTAGACTGTGCCAAATACATAATGTACATTAAAAGGGGCAGGGCTTTGATAACATGATTGTGGCTATTATCTTGCTTTTTTTAAACCCCCCCCCCAATGTATATGCCTGGCCCCAATAAATAAATATATTTTATGTATAATTTAAAAATGCAACTTCCAACTAATTTTGGGTTGAGGCACATTTATCAGAAAAAAATAACAGGTAGGCAGGCTGAAACTCATGAACGATTGTGAGCAATTATTATTTATTAAAGATTTTTTTGTTGAAACTTCAAACTTCCTTTGTGCTTGTTATATAAGAGGTGCCATGAAGGATATGTTTTTGAAATAGGCCAAGACAAAAGGCTTAATTCTACATAAATGCACTATTACTCCAAGTACAATTTTACCTTCCTGAATGGACTTAAGGACAAGCTGCTGGTTTTTGTTGTTGTTTTGTCTGAGCCCACTTCCCAAATATGTGGGCTTCAATTTCCAGAATTCTCAGCAGTTAATGCTGGCTAAGGAATTATGGGAACTGAAGTCTACAGGTCTGGAGGGCACCCAGGTTGGGAATGCTGAACTAGAGAATATCTTAAGCATAGATGTATCTGTTTGGGTTCAAAATTGTATAAAAAGGCCAAGGTTTGCATTTTCTTTTTAATTAAAATTTGTATTGAATATTTATGATCCTAAGGTGATTGGCAACGATGGTAAGGATGTCCTGGAGGAGCAATTGAAAAAATCTGGGCATATTTGGTTGGAGAAAATAAGAAGAAAGAATTCCAAAAGTTCTTGTAAATATCTTTATGTGAAGGACTATAAAAAATGGAAGCTCACTGTTCTTTGTGCTTCTGCAAGCAAAGCAGGAGTTAGATTGCTTCAGTGAGCAGATGCATCCTGCAGAGAAGCAGACTTTGCTGAACATTCAGAAAAGCTACCTAATAAAAAGAGCTATCCAAGAGTAAAGCAGATTTCTTATACTTTTAAGCATAGATTGGGCTAATTGGACATCATTTCCCTGGCCCCCACCCAAGGAATTAAAAATTTGGTTTTGCCATCATTGCCATCAAGCAGGGGGCTCTAATACTATGGGCGAGCCCATTTCATGGTTATTTGGAGTGTCTGCAATGTTACAACTGTTCTCTGCTGCTATTTTATGCTATTTATATTTGCTTATGACTTTAATTATTTTTACTGTTTTTTATTCTGTTTTAATTGTTAGCTACTCAGTTATTTATATGACATGGACAGCCATATAAATTAAAGAAATAAATTTAGAAATCATTTGGAATCTTGTCATCCAGATGAAAATCCTAATGAAGATGCTTCAAAGTTTTAAAAATTATTTTTATATCTTAATTTATACCCTACTTTCATATATTGCTATAAGCTAACACTATACAAATGGCTTTGGGATATTCCATTAGAAATTTTATTCATTAAGAATGAATGTATTAATTCCAATCTTAAATATTCCAACTGAAATTTTATGTATTAAAAATAAACAATATGTTAATGAGTTCCACTGTTTTTGTTGAATTTCATGAACTGAAAAAACTTTCTTGGTCAAAAATGAAACAGCCAATACTACTTCTGAGGAGGAAAATTTTAGAGAGAAGTTAAACAATGAAAAGAATAATACTGGTAGCATTTAAAAGTAAGATTGAATTTTCTATAATCGGTTCCCTACTCCTTGTAAGAAAAATTCAAAAGCAGCAGATGGTTGCTTAATTTGTTTACAAGAAAACAAAAAAAATTTATTGAGGATAATTGTACTTCCTAATGCAATATAAAGCAAAGAAAGAAGACTGAGAAAATATTTCCAGGCAAGGAGCAAGCATTTAAACCTTCATGGCTCATATATCCTTGCAGAGCTCAAGACCTAGGTATCTTCAGGACAACTTTCTCCAAATAGTTCCTGCAGTCAAATCAAAGAAGGTTGTTAGCAGGAACCTCAGAAGTCAATCTTTTTAATCAATGCCCCCATTGTTTAGAACTTTGTCATTCTGAGATCTGTATGATCCCAGCTCTTACACACATTCCCTCTGTGGTTTATGGTTTTTATTTTTAACTGAATTATGTTGTCCTTGGTGTAGAAGTGGAATGTTAACTGAGTGATGTTGTCTACATTTTTAACCTTGCTATCAGGATGAGATATGTAAGCTTCTGAAATGGGAGCATTTGGAAAGGTATATAAACCTAGAAAATAAATAAAATAAAATAATTGACCATAAGAAAAACCTTCCTATTAGTATCCCCCAAAACCAAGAGGTCCTTTGGTTAATTGTCCTTCCACTTACATTGCCTACACTATCTACTTCTGAATCCAGTTTTCACAAATAGGGACAAACCAGGTTAACCTGGTTTAACTAATTTTAATTTAAAATTGTTAAATACCTTGAAGGCCAACTATTGCCATTCTCTGCATAAGGCAGCATGCTGTATCAAATGCTATTTGATAGCTTTCAAAACAAGAATATTAAAAAACACTTTTCTGGTGCTAAAAAGTTTTATTACTTAGTTGGCAGGTATTCCAAAATTTTAGTATATACTCTGTCTGGTGGTTCTATCCTGTCATTTGGGCAAGAGTGAACATATTAATTGTTAATGTTTTTGTACTATTTTCTTTCACTTTGTATGACTTTCTGTGCCTTGACCTTGGTGATGTAGCTCTCTGTCTTTTGCCTACGAATACTTTCCTTTAGGCTCAACTAACTCCTCAGAGAACTGTCAATGCAGCTGCACTTGTTTAACTGTCATTTTCACTTTTCACTGGAACAGTTTGAGATTATGCTTATACCATTTCACTGTCCCCAATTTGCCCTTTCTCTTGAGCTCCTTTGAGTTTCTAAATGGAGCGTCCTCTCTGATTTTTCTTTGAATTCCTTCAAATGGAATTTCTTTCTCAAAGTCCAACAAACCTCATCTTTCTTGTTATTCTTAAACACTCTTTGTGTGGATCAGAGAAAGAAAGAGGCAAACAGGCAATACTGACAAGAAGAGCAGCAGATCTAGTGGGCTGAAAGCTATGCTCCCACTATGAAGAAGGCAGTGCCGGTACTAATGTCTAGCCTGCCAGTTTGGCCTGAACCAACCCAAAGAATTTTTTTGTTCTGGCTTATATATTTTGAAGCCCTTTCTAGTATATGATGACAATCAAATAAATAAATGAAATAAATATATGAAATAAATAAATGAAATAAATAAATAAATCCTGAGTTTATATCACACCCTGCACAAGTGTCTTATCCTGACTAGGTGCTACCATTATTACATTACAAACTGCTACTTCTGTGTTTTGGGAGTAGAACTAAACCCATAATTTGATGCAAATCATTTATTTGATGAAGTTAGCTTCTTTTTTGTTTTAAATGGCCACAAAGAGGTG
>JANHFL010003774.1:37842-50512 GCA_032468155.1 Oxyrhabdium leporinum | reverse complement strand
TGCTTATAAGCTGTAAACCGCCCCGAGTCTTCGGAATGGGGCGGTATATAAATGTAAAAATAAAATAAATAAATTATTATTGTCATTATTGTCATCCTCCTCCTCCTCCTCCTCCTCCTCCTCCTCCTCATCATCATCATCATCATCATCTGTTCACAACAGATAATACATTTAGGCTTGGTGTTGCCATTTATATGCATCACATTCTTCCAAGGAACTAGGATTTTGTAATATATTGATGTAGTATAAGTGTGGATTCAGTGTGGCCCTTTGCAATTGACAGAAGTATATTTCACCAATGCATAGATTTTGTAAGGTCTATCCAAATTTTTTTTGTATGATTATGCCAGTAAACACTGGGACAATTCCAGCTGTTTTATGCCATAATCCTTCAACTTTGATTTTCAGATCTTGACACTTTGTGATCTTCAAGTCTTGTCTTCTAATTCACTATCTCCTGGTATTGCCACATCAATCCAGTTTGTACTTTTCAACCATAATTAAACCTGTTGTGTTATGAGCCAAGTCTTTATTAGTTTGTATTCGGAAATCCTACAATATTTTAACCTATTCATTTTTCAACTGTATGTTCCCACCAATTTTTCATTAGTGGCATGTTTTGATAGATGTTCCAATAAATCAGTTCAGCAACTGTGTTATATCATTGTTTACAATCTGTTTTTGTGATCTGTATATGATCTATTGTTTCTTCTATTTCTTTGCACAATCTGCACTTTGAATCAGAATAATGATAACAATAGAATAACAAGAAGTTGGAAGTGTCCTTGGAGGTCTTCTAGTCCAACCCCCTGCTTAGGCAGGAAACCCTATACCATTTCAGACAAATGGTTGTCCAATTCTTAAAAACCTCCTGTGCTGGAGCACCCACAATTTCTGGAGGCAAGTCACTCCACTAATTATTTATTCTAACTGTCAGGAAATTTCTCCCCAGTTCTAAGTTGGTTCTCTCCTTGATTAGTTTCAATCCATTGCTTCTTGTCCTCCCTTCAGATGCATTGGAGAATTGGTTGATTCCCTCTTCTTTGTGACAGCCCCTTAGATAGCAGCCCCTTAGACTGCTATCATGTTACTGCTAGCCCTTCTTTTTATTAAACTAGACATACCCAATTTCTGCAACCATTCTTCAATACGGTTTAGCCTCCAGTCCTCTAATCATTTTTATTGCTCTTCTCTGCATTCGTTCTAGAGGCTGAATTTCTTTTTTATTTGTTGGTGACCAAAACTGGATACAATATTGCAAGTGTGATCTTACCAAGGCATTATAAAGTGTTACTAAAACTTTATGTGATCTTAATTCTATCCCTCTGTCAATGCAGCCTAGGATTGTGTTGGCTTTTTTGACAGCTGCAGCAGACTGCTGGCTCATATTTAACTGATTGTTCACTAGGACTCCAAGATCCCTCTAGCAGTCACTACTATTGAGCCAGATACCACCTATTCTATATCTGTGCATTTGGTTTTTCTTGCCTAAATGTAGAACCTTACTTTTCTCAACATTGAGTTTCATTTTGTTAGATAAGTCCCATTGTAGAAATCCTTCTTTATCTTGAACATATCTTCTGGAGTGTTGGCTATTCCTGACAGCTTGCTGTCATCTGCAAATTTGATGACTTTCCCTTCTATCCCCTTGTCTAAATCATTGATGAAAATACTGAAGAGTACTGGCTTAAGACAAAGCCTTGGGGTACCCCACTGCATACTTCCCTCCATGTAATTGTATTAAAGACTACATGTTCAATGCAGTTGGTCAGCCATTTACAAATCCCTCTGGTGATGATGCTGTCTATCTTATCAAGTAGTAGGTTGTGGTCTACTTTATCAAATGTGTTACTTAAGTCCAATTAAATTATATCCACAGCATTTCTCTGGTCCACTAATTTTGTTATATTGTGAATCATTTGATGATTTTTCAATTCCGGCTTTGATTGTATTAGTTTGAATAGCTTGCCCTTGTGCCCAGCCTTCAGTTTCTTTTTTTTAATGTTTTAAATGTTCCAATTCTAAATTATTTGAAGGTTTTATCTTTATCCACTTTCCCCTCAATCTTTTTTTTTGAAAGAATTGACCATGAAATATTTTCCTTGCCAGTATTCTGTTTGTGTTTTCATTATATTATTTTGATATTCACATTTTGCTTCCTGTACATGCGGTAAGTTCCAATTTTTAATTGCATCAATGCTTGTTCTTGGCTATCTTTTATATAATCAACCAATGCATATTTTTCTTCGACAGGTTATTTGATCTGAATGAAACTTCTGCTTCCATTTCTGAGGGGAAGGTATAATCTATCAATAGCATGGGGATGTAATGTGTAGTGAATAGTCATCCGTTTTCTTGGGTTTTGGTCCAATTATTATTTATTTATTATTACTATTTCACATTTTATAGCACTCTACCCCCAATGGCCTACAGTGCAGTAAAAGTTTTAAAAATTTACCACACTATAGTAAGATAGTAACATTTTCACAATATTTCCATGTCATTATGTCTTGTTTACTGGACTCTGGTTTTCCAGTAGAAAGTGGTTAGACGAAAAGCAAGGTATATCACGCATAGCTGAGAGCCAGTACCATTGTAATGGTTTATTGAACAAAATAATAATATTGAACAAGCTGGTTCATATCATGAGCAAGCATAAACCACAGTGGCTAGTTCATACAACATGCGAAGCCAAATAAATCATGTTAATCACTTCACTCTATTTGTGAACCCAGTCACTGAGTAGTTTAAATTCCTATTGCCATATATCCATTTTAGAATTAAGGTCTCCTGCTCCCAATTGGGAAATGAAATTTTCTTTACACTAGATTGATAGATTTCAACTATAAAGATGAGAATCCTTTGTAACTCTTTGGTGTGAGAAACACTGCAACTGTAATGTCATGTTACTCAAACTAGTATCAGTTTTATGATCATACAATATATTTAATCCCACAAAGAATGGCTGTATTGCTGCTGCTGCTTTGAAATGGTTTTTAATGATGGTGAAATAGTCTGTGTTGCAGTGATAATACAGAATATCATCATGCCAAATGATCAAGACATGGGTTGTACACAAAGTCACAGATTAAATAGGAACGAGTCGATAACTGAAATTGCTTTGAGATATATTCTCTCAATGGTTTATGCAATATTTATATACAGGTACTATTGTTGATTCATTCAGTCATTTGACTTAAACCAACTCCATTTAAAAAGTCAAATATAAATAACGTTATAGTATTTCAGAGTTGCCACAGCAATTTATGAATCTGGATGGATTAAATTACAATTCATTTGAACTATAATCATTGTTTTCCACTTCTCTAAAAACTTAATGACTAAATTATTGCTCCACTATATCCTTTAAACTCTAAAACTCTTTTGAATCACTTATTTTCATAATTCTTACTTACAAAATAGCAAATATTTTTCTTATCTGCAGTGGCCTTCCTGGACAACTGCAAACTTGGCTACATTTCAAGAACCTGTATATTATTTCCTATGTCTCTGGGCCATAAGATAATTCATTCATTGAGAGAGAATTACAGGTTTCTAATTTGTTCTCTCAGCTGAGAATGTAATTTGTCTACTACAGAATGTAAATGTCAACCCGATATAGACTCATACATTGTTTCTCTACTCACAAAAGTTTTTTGTCATAGAACTTCTTTAACAGTTCAAGTAATTTTTTTAAATCAAGGCTAATGTTTCATATATCAATAAAGGGAATCAGCATAAAATGCTGAAATGCCCAAATATTTTGCTTCCTTTCATATGAGGAGTGTGGGGAAAAAACCCTGAAACTTTGCAGAGGTTAAGAATTTACCTGTTACTAGTCTTTCAAAATCAAAGAACTTCTGTGGTTTCATCCAGTCACGGGTGTCAATGACAAACTCTTATAATTTCAATTTTGTAGAATATAGTTTGCCTTTTAACTAGAACTTTGAGGAGCCAATTGTAGGAGTGTTTCTGAATACACACTCAGACCATTACTGTTTTCACTGTCAGTGCAAAGCCCATGGCCCCTTTAAACCAGAATTATGCCTGTTTCCCCCACATTTCTTAATTTTCAGCATTTTAAATGTAGGTCAAATGGAGACACTCTGGTGGTTTCTATAAAGAATTAAAAATATATTTTTCTGTTTTGCAGACAGATCCTTATCTCCTTTCTGTCCTTGCCCAGACTTTGAAACAATTATCACAACTAAGATGTTAAACATTGGTTCAGATGACGTTATTCAATTGACAAATTAACATTGAATAAATTGAAATTGACAAATTCTGGACCTTAGTACTCAAAGTCTTTAACAGCGAACTAAAAAAGGTCTTCCAGCCCTATTAATATTATTAAAAAAATCAGGATTTATGGTGACTCAAGACTCCTGACGTTTGTTTTTAAATATATTTTTTCTACCTAACGACTTGATTTTATAGACAGGTAACCTCTAGAAGTTAGTTGAAGAGCAGACTGAGGAACTATTTTCCGGCATGAACACTTACGCTTTCTGTCTTAATTTAGAAAGCAGAGAAAGAAATCAAAATAAAGGCTGAAGAGCGCTTGACAGCGGTTAACTAGCCATAAAAAACGTTTCGCGTTCAGCCCCTCCTTCTGATCACAATACTGGCGTCAGTTTGTCTCCTATATCAATCCTTCCCCCCTCCTCATTCCTTCCTTTCTGCATGGATGTGGCGCGTTTCTAAGAACACCGAAAGAAGGGCAAGCCCTCGCTTATGAGGAGAAATATTTCGAAAACAGTGTCGACCATTAAGAATAAGAGCAAGTTAAAAAGATGTCATTGCACGGTCAACTCTGTTATTCTTTTATGAATGAATAACCTCGATTGCTTGGAGCCCCCTCCCCCCTTTCTTTTGTTTTGGGGATTCTTCCAGCCTCGCCTAACAGCAGGAGTTTCACACAGGTTACTCTAAAGTAAAGCCCCTTCTGTGAAAAGGTTTTCTTCTCAAATAAAACATGCAGATTTCTCAACAGTGTCACAGGCTACCAGCGTTAAGAGTATTTCCTAAAATAAACTATGTGTGCGCGCGCGCTCACAGACACCTATCATAGCCGAAGATCTTGTTTGGGGGTGGGGGTGGGGGGGAAATGAAAATACCCGGACATGAGAACAGTTAAAAGGAAACTGTCGGCTGCCAAAGTCCCCTCGACAGCCTGGTTCAGGTTTAGAGTGCCTTGTCCGCCGAAGGGCAGGGCTGGGCACCACGTAGCTGCTGGTCGAGGAAATTGACGCCTGCAGTGCAGGCAATGTAAACAGAGATAGGAGCGACAGAAGTGGACTGAAGTTTCCGAAGGGGTACCCTGAGGCAAGCTGCGGCACAGAAAACCAAAACCGGGCAGCCCGGCCGGAGACAAGGCAAAAGTCTCGGAGCGGAACTGACATTTCTTGCCCGAGGAAAATAAATCAGCATATATAAATGAGTTCAAACAAAAGCTTGGTACCTGCCCGTAGGTTGAACGCCTCAGCCGCCTGCCCTTCCCGCCGGATGCCTAGCCGTCGCCTTCCCGGGACTGCGCCAACTTCTTTCGAGCGAGTGGCTCACACTTCCCCCTCCTCCTAACGTGCGAAGGGACGCGGCTGCAGGAACTCGGCGGCGGCAGAGGCCAGAGCGAGAGCAGCAGCAGCAGCAGCCAGCCAGCCAGCCAGCCAGGGATCGAGCGAGCGAGGGAGGCGTCAGTCAGGCGGGAGCCTAGCAGCTTGTATTAGTGCGCCGACCTGGAACTCAGCCAGGAATCCCTTCTGAGTGGCTTGGCGGTCTGACTGACTGACGGAGTCTGGCTGCCTCGGGAGCGCGCGGGCGTGCACCTCTGAAGACCCCCTCTGTCCAGGGAGGCGGAGGCGGCAGCAAAGGAAGGGCGATGAGGGCGACGGGAGTTTCTTTGCCTGACCCCAAAGACTAGATTGGAGAATGGCTTTATTTTGTCAGGGTTGTCTGTGCTGCAAGCTAAACGAGGGCTGCGAATGGGTGGATAGGCAAGTAAGATCCGTAGGCTTGGACAGGGTTGGGCAAGGAGCACTTGTCGAACTCTACCTGGAAAACCTTCTAAGGGGACGCAGGCGTAGGATAGTGATTCAGGCGGGCAGACGAGTATCGTTTTTCCTGCTCAGCCCAAGAATTTTAAGGAAACATCAGTCCTCCCGTCATTCTTTTCCCTTCTGATTCTTGGCTTTTCAAGACTCCGTTGAATCCCATTTCGAGCGCCTCGTTTCGAAATGGGATTTAGAAACTTTTAAAGCGGTTTGGGGTTCGGTTTTGGGGGGTGGGTGAGTGTGCTCGTATATTGGAAATTTGGTGTATTGAGACTCATGCTTGGATACTGCTAATCAGCCTAAATATCCTTTCTGTCGCCCAACTGGAGGAGTTGGTAGGTTAGGATGTTTTGTCAAAAATAGCAAATTCGATTTGGAAGGCGATTTGTGCATCGAATGGTGCCTCCTGGTGTATATAGGAATCCAAATGGAAGCATTTCCACAAACACCTGTTCAACTTTTGCTTGAACATGTGCAGTGCGAGGAATCATCCTCCCCAAGTACTATAATTCGTTCTGCTGTCAAATTGGTGTTACTATGAGGAATTACAATACTACTCAGAATCTGCCTAATTTAAATCCATTATTGCAACTCCTGCGCTCTAGAATAGAAGGTCCTCACTTTTCTTCTATATGAGATTCTATTAGGTATCTGAAAACTGATTTCAAATCCTTTAATGTTGCCAAATTTAAATGTGTCCCTCTCCGTAGACACTCTTCGTGAAGCTTAATCTCTGATTGCCTGATTTACTGCTTTTCCTAACCCTACTTGTGTTAAAAAAAATAGATACATTACCTGAAGTGGGACCCAACCAAAGCAAAATGAAGTAGTAAAGGCACTTGCTTTGTCATTTGCAGTTATTAGTGTGGCATCCCCCCCCCATTTTTTTTTTGCATCTCACTGCTGACTCATCCAATTGCAATCAGCCAGATGACCCAAATGACCTTCCAGTAAAATCCATCTTGTATCTGTAAATTTGCACTGATCTTTAAAAAATTTCATGCTGCTGTTTTTGATTAATTATTCTGACTTATTAAGATCATTTAGTGTTTCACTTTGCTCTTTTAGAATATCTTATCCAGTTTTGCAACATTTGCAAGTGACCCTACAATAGTTAATGATGTCAAAAAGAGTGAGAATGACCAAAGCTCAGAACACTGGGCAACATGTGTTCACATTGTTACCAGTATTAACAAGTTGAGAGATGATTCATACGGCAAGACTTTTGTATGCTAGTTTAAAACTGGAACACTTAAATGGACAAAGCTACCAAAAACAGTTAGTGGGGCATTTTTGTGTTAAAGTTAGTAGAATATGAAGATAGCTTCTTAGCAAAATGCTGCTGAGTAGCTCAAACTGAAGATTTGATTGCTATATTCCAATCATGGGAGTTATTCTACCAGGATCTCCATTATTAGCAGGTCTATTTATTATATCTAATAAATCATATTTACTGAGTTACTTCCTGAATTATGAACTCAAGTTCTTATTATATTCTGAGCTTTAGTGCAGACACAGGCAAAGATTGTGAAATCTATGAGCCGTTAATTCTGTCTGATTTTTATTCTAATATTTTTATATATTCTATAATAGCAAGTCTTTAACTAAGATAATAATTTCAAGAATTTGATTATCAAGTACCACATTGAAGTTTAATGTCCTCCTGACATTAAATGCTTTGGCCAAACATATTTTTACTAGTACTTGTGACATACAATGCTATGACAATAGTACATCAACTAATTAACTGAGGCCATGATCCTACAAAACAAATATCTCCTGTTAATACTGTTTTGGAAGCTAATCATTTATTTGTAATGCTTTTGCCTTTTCTGATCCTTTTCCACGAAAGGATGGATAAGAGAAGAAATATAAGAAATACAGAGGATCTTAGTGATACAATTGTATCTGTTTTTGTAGTGTTATTTACCCAAATCTGCATAGATATCTGGTACAAGGTTGGTGAAAATGACAGAATCATCAGAGATGGCAAAATTAACTTGTTTGGTTGTAGAAGGATCAATAACTATATTTATTTGTGACTGGAATCCTATGGTATTATGGACTTTCTGCTAAAAAAGTGAACGTATGATTTATGGGTTTGAAGATTAGAAAGAGCTTATGGAAAGAAAAATATGATGTAACCTTAGAGAAAGAGGATAAAATATAAATATATTTATAACCACTGTCAAGAAGATTGGAAGCTGCTTTAGAATCGTTTTATTTTCTTTTATATTTCTTTTTATGTATTTCCTTTTCACTTATTACTTTGTTATATTCTTCTTTAATTCAACATTTGTACTATTTTTAAATCTGTTGAACTCTTCAATAAAAAATATTTACAAAAATATTTGGTGTGCCTTGATGCAAATACAAATAATGCAAATTGTGTAATTTGCTTTAGTTGCACTATGATGTAATTGATGTATACTGTAATATATAATTCATGTCATATCCATATTGATATTATGATGCATATAATGCATTTTGTGTTCCATGTACATATAGATAACAAGAAGAAATAATAGTGGATTTGATAAGGGGGCGCGATGGCTCAGCAATTAAAGACACTGAATCAAGACTCGAGGCTGTGCCACAGGGTGACTTGTTACTTGCCCCAGCTCCTGCCCGCCTAGCACTTTGAAAGCATATAAACGCAAGTAAATAAATAGGTACCACTTCAGTGGCATTCTATGTGCCTCAGTGTATAGTCATGCTGACCACATGACCGCGGAAGTGGCTTCGGACAACACTGAGTTCCTTGGCTAAGAAACTGACATGAGCACCACCCCCTAGAATTGGACACAACTGGACAGGAGAAACCTTTACATTTTCCTTTTTGAACAGTCTTAGGTTCAAGTGCCTGAAAATTTTATTTATTTTTAATATTTCTGAACCACACATCCGAGATACTCTGGGTAGTGTATGATATAACATTCTAGGTTTCTTGCTTCTGGCTATTACTCTCATCTATCATAGTATGCTTTATTGTCTGATTCCCTTCCTTATGTTTTCTTCGTTGGTTTCTGTTATGGAGCATTCTTTCTTTGATCTGATAAATCCTACCCTCTCTCATCAGCTGAACCATGGCCACACTTTGCTCCTCTCCTTTGATTTTGTTTTTCTTCAAGGATAACCACAATTTACATTTGCTGCAAATACACAGTATGCCAAATTGTTTTGGACAAGAACACAACATGTCACAAGCATTTCAGGTCACAACCACAGAATCCTGTCTGGAATGTATAAATTATACCGATAGTAGAAGCATTATTGAAAGGCCATAGCACAGCACACACTTAGCATATGAGCAGTCACACGTTTGATCTTTGGCAAATCAAGGTGAAATCATGGTCAGAACACTTGGAGAGGGGCATTGTGGGAACTGAGAATTCAATCATAGGATGTTTGTGGATGGGTTAGATGGGCTATTTTTATAACAATATGCTTAAATTGGATCAATTACAAATCTGTATTCCCATAGCCTGCTAGGCTTCGCTGGTATTAAACTTGGTTTGATTTCGTACCAGTTAGACAGACCTGATCTGTTTGATTAGTTAGTAGTTCATAGTATGGTACAAATTGGGAAGATGGAAAATTAAGCAAATTGATATTATTAATATGTAAACAATGCAGTTATACAAAACTACAGCAGCATCTTTGTTAACTCTTGCTCATATTAATGGAACCTGGATAATTTTTAGGTGGATTCTGTTGAATGAACCAGAGTTTCATTCAGACTGCATTGATGAATAGTTGCTTCTCAAAATAGTGATACCATATGTCTCATACATTCTTTTAAAGTTTAACAATAGTAGATTTAAGTCATTTATGCTGCCGTGTGTTTATAAATTCTAAAGCCGTGAGTCACTTTTGACGTCTTTCAAAATGTATCTTGTGTATCTTAATGGAAATAAATGTTCTTCTAGAGAGATCTGGTAAATGTCATCATAGTGTGGGGGGGAAGGATGTCACAAACTTAGCTCTTGAAGGCTTCCCTTGCTTATCTTAACAGAATAAAAGAATAAGAGTTGGAAGGGACCTTGGAATTCAAGCAGGAGACCCTATATCATTCCAGACAAGTGGCTTCTTAAGAGCATCCAGTGATGAAGTACCCACAAGGCAAGCTGTTCCACTGATTCTCACTAATAGCAAATTTCTCCTTAGTTCTAGGTTGCTTCTCTCCTTGATTAATTTCCACCCATTGTTTCATGTCTTGCCTACTGTTACTGTGGAAAATAGGTTGACCCTCTCTTTTCTGTGGCAGCCCCTCAAATATTGGAACACTGCTATCATGTCACCCATGGTTCTTCTTTTCAGTAGACTAAACATACTCAATTCCTGCAACCATTCTGAACCATGTTAGGCCCCAGTCCCCTAATCATCTTTGTTGCTCTATTCTGCACTCTTTCCAGAGTCTTAATATATTTTTATAATATGGTGACCAAAACTGAATGCAGTATTCTAAGTGTGATCTTACTAAGGCTTACTAGTACTAATACTGGTACTAATAGTCTTGATTCTATCCCTCTGTTAATGCAACCTAGAATTGCACTGGCTTTTTGGGCTGCTGCAGACACTGCTAGCTTATATTTAAGTGATTGTCCATTAGGACTCTAAGATCCCTCTCACAGTTGCTGCTATTGAACCAGATTTCACCTAATCTCTACCTATTTACATTTGTAAAACCTTATTTTTTTTCTACATTGAATTACATTTTCTATATTTTGTTAGATTGTGCCCTGTGTTCAAGTCTGTCGAGATCCACCTGGATCTTGAGGGTATCTTCTGGGATGTTGGTATTCCTGCCAGTTTAGTGTCATCTGCAAATCTGAGTTCCCCTTCTATTCCGTCATGTAAACCATTTATGAAGATGTTGAAGAGTACTGGGCCTAAAATAGAACTTGGGGTACCCCACTGCTTATTTCCCTCCATGTAGATCTACGTAGCTCCATTAAGATTGAGTGTGGTTTATCAGCGTGTTACAAATCCATCTGGTGGTGATATTGTCTATCCCACATTTTTTTAGTTTACCAGAAAATAGGTTGTGGTCTACTTTGTCAAGAAGAGAGAGCAAAGGACATGGCTAACTGCTTTGTAATAACTTATAATAACTGTGTGATAACTTGGCAAACTCATTGCACATAGTGTACTTTATTAATCCATTAATATGATTTATTTCATTTTGTCTTAGTAGATTGCAATGAAATTTAATAAATTATGGCATGATGGATTTTTTAATTCAGCTAATACGGTTAATTCCATAATTTAAGCAAACTATAGCTTAGGTAATGTGGTAACACCTATTCACGCTAATTAGTATGAACACAAAGACAGAGAGGAAGGGAAGGAGGGAGGGAGAGATAGATCAGAAAAAGAAAATACTACTGCAGACAATAAATAAAATCAAACCATTTATTAAAACATTTAGTAAAATAAAGATGGTTAGAAAGTAAGTATAACTATAGGAGCCCTTTATTCAGTTGATGCCATATTTTCACTGCTGCTGCACAGTATTTTACTTATAGTCTGAATTGTAGAGTAAAAAAGTAAATCTATAATGTTATATTCAGTCATATCATCACATCCTGCGCCAAGCTCATTGGGCTACTCCGTAGTTCTTGATCCACTGCTACAGTCTCTGCATCCTTCCATTTAAGGTTGATGTTTTTCATATCTTCCTGAAATGTTTAGTACCAGGTTTTCTTTCACCGTTCTCTTTGTCTCCAACCATGTGGTAGTATCCAATTAATTAGTCATTCAATTTCTCACTCATGGGGAACACATTCTTCTTTCTGTTGCAATCTTAGACAGTCTTCGGGAATTACTTCTTTGCAGAATTTTCCCATTTATAACATGGTCTTGATATGAGATACGAAGAATTCTTCTGAGACAACATAGTTGGCACACTTTGATCTTATGAATAATTTCTTGTTGTAGATTTCCAGGCCTCACTGGGGTAGATGGCAGTCATTATGATAATGGCATTAAATTACTAATGGTATTAAGCTATTAAATTACTCAGGCATTAAATGGACAGATTTCTAGTTTTAGTATGGGGCAGAATGAAAATGAGTTACCAATTGAAATAGTGCTATGTAGAGCAAAATTTACATTTCCCCCCTACCCCTAAACTATTTATTAGTTTAATGAAAGAAATTTTGCTTTAAAAATACTTTAGTGGGTGAAGTATCCTGCACTCATATAGTTACAACATATATAAACTGGTTTGTCATTCTTTCACCATAGAATTATCTGCAACCTTCGTGGCTTCTCAAGCTTCACCAATTACTTAATTTAGAGTACTAAATGAATACTTATTTGGTTATTTCATATATATATATATATATGAAGTAGTACCATAAAATTATATATCAATGGAATGATAATTTAATCAAGAATGTAATGCAACAAAGTTTGTTCAATTATCTGTATTCTATGGAAAAGTATAGCCAAATAACCAGAAAAAGGAAGCAAAACTTCCTTGGGTTGATATCAGGTAACTTTTCTTCATGATTGTAGTCAATGAGCATGAGTGTTTAAAGAGCCAATCAGGTGTCATCTTGTTTTGGCAATGAGCCAATCAGATCACAGTAGGATTCAGTTATTGATGTCATGTA
>JANHFL010003774.1:11956-28113 GCA_032468155.1 Oxyrhabdium leporinum | reverse complement strand
CCACCCCCTCTGCTCCCCCCCCCACTCCTGTTGGCCCGGCCCATCCCCCCCCCCCCCGGGCTTATTTTCGGGGTAGGGGTAATATTAGGCCCATCTCTCAAAAATTAGGATTGGGTTTATTATTAGGCTGGGTCGTGTTTTCGGAGAAACAGGGTAGTATTGCGTTTGTTCTTACTGCAATTAAATGTACCCAAACATAATCATGTTAGAATCATAGGAAAATTTTATTTAAATTTATAAGCCATACTGGATATTTTAAGATATAAAGTTATCTCTTTTTTTTAGGGGGTGGAGATTATGTTTAAGTTGGTCTCTATTTCAGGTGAGAGCCTAGAAAATCCATGCAGTTTTCTTGACCACGTTTTCAGAAGTGGCTTGTTAATACCTTCTTCCTAGCGCTGAGAGAAAATGGGCCAAAGTCACCCACTGAAGTGGGTCAGGGTAGGACTAGAATTAATAGTCTTCTTGTTTCTATCTGGATGTTTTTATCCACTACACCAAACTGGTGCTCAATAGATTAGTTTTTTAATATTTGCAAAAATTTACTGACATTAAGGTCTCCCGTTTTCAATTGTTTTATTATTTCAGTAAAAAAAGGTCTAGATAGGTGTTTATTATATTTACAATTCCAGTAGGAGTAAGCATAATCCCAATAGTTGATATTTCAGAAAGTTCATGGTAAAAAAAGATACATTTAATAATTGTATTTATAGAGCTATTGGATTATGGAAGTAACTGTTAAATAACAGCAAAGAGGTACAACCCCCAACTTTTTCCTGCCAACAGGTGATCACCCAGATTTTTTACAACTGTCATTTGCAAGTCCTGTACTTTAAAAAGTAAAAGCATTCCAATTTGCAGGACAAAGAGAGAATTGTGTAAATTGTAGTTATTCAATTCTCTATTTGTCCTACAAATTGGAATGCTCTTACTTTTTAGAATTCAGTATTCAGATTAGTTCTTTTTCTATTTTCCCCCCTGCAATCTAAAAATTATGCTGCTCATCTTTTCTTCCTGTTTATTTTTATTGTTGATGACAAGGTACTTATTAATGCTAAATAATCAGGAAGACTATGGCTCTTTTAAAATGAAAAATAGATGAATCATAAAAACTCAGAAAAACTTAACACTGAATATATATGAATAATAAATAAGCATATGTGGAAATGTACTTTTTCTAAGGAAGAAAGTAAAATTTCAGGTAAGTAGTGACAATAACATTTTGATTTTCCATACTAATTAGGAGGAAAAACCATCCATTAAAAGCAGAGCTGAGTTAAATCCAAATGTACATAATAACCATATATTTTAAATACTTATTTAAATTTTACTGAGCTGTTCTGCAATAGAACTCTAGAGTCAACAGCAAGAGCCTGTTGTGGAAGATTAAGTGAGCCATGCTTGGGTTTTTTATTAGCATTTCTGTCTTGTTGGGTTCATCTGCCAAAGAGTAGTAGGGAGCCCTTAAGTCTATATTAGAAACATGATCAGAACAAGTAACAACTATAATGGAGGTTGCAAGGGGCCATATGAAATGAAGGGACTTTAGCTGATATATGATGGGACTTAATTCCTGAAACAGCTTGTAATTACAGTATTGGTGATCATGCCTTAGAAGTTTTATTTTAATGCTGTTTTTCATGTAGCACATAAAATAGAAATATTCACTTGACAGAAATGCAAGTTTCATCTTCTTCACATTGTGTGCTGTGCTTCAACTAACTCTATGGAGTAAAAATGGTTTAATATGTTGAATGTAAAATGGTCCAGTGCAAACTCTTATTTCAAGCCAAATAAAAGTTTGGCTTTATTGCTGCTCCAATTATACTTGTCTTGTTCGAAATTGCAAGGCAAAATTCTTTTGAGATGTTTGTGTAAAACATTTTGCTTTTATTCTGTATATTACATGCCAAGACAGCCAGTTTGTGTAGTGGTTAAGGTGTGAAGCTAGAAACTAAGAGACTGTGAGTTCTAGTTCTGTCTTAGGCACGAAGCCAGCTGGGTGATCTTTGGGAGCCATTCTCTCTCGGAACCGCTTAAGGAAAAATCCTTGCCAAGAAGTCAAATCTGACTTAAAGGTAATAAATAAAATAAAATAAATAAATATAAAGCCATGCCAGCCATATGCAGCTATCTTATCTGCTACAAATAACATTACAGGAGGTTATCATATATAATATACAAGGGAAGTATGCAAAAATGACACTCTTAAGAGGTTGAAAGAGAGGACGGCTGGTGTGATTACATATCTTAAGCTTGGAGTCCAAATCCTGTGGAAGCGCTGAGTTCTAGCCAAATTAATTTTCAGGATGACCAAAGGGGGAAATGATGTAATAAGTATAGAATAAGTCATATTAAATACACTGAGTTTAATTTTTAAAACATGTTTAAATTCAACAAAGCAACATTTATTTTTACTTTTCATTGGCTCTTACTTCTGGCCTGCTGTTCTTTTTTGGAAAGGACTCTTGGTTTGAAAAAGTTGCAGTCTGCTAGTTGAAATTACTGAAGAGGAAGTAATCTTTCAGATACTAGCAATCTAATGAGGAGATTTGATTTCTGAATGGCTATATTTATGCACAAATCAAATAAGAACTCTATCTGATTTTTAATTTCTCTGTCAACAAAACCTTATAACGGGAAGAATCTTGGGTTGTATTTTCTAAATCTGTGTCACAATCTGATCATACTTTCCAAATGGAAAGTGCCAAATAAATCTAGGAAGAATTGGAGGATAAGGAAAAGTCTATACAAAACTCTGATACAAATAGCTATGATTAATTTAGCTGCTCAGGCAAATTTTGCCCAGATAGAGGTATATATATGTTTTATAGCTAACTAAAATTTAATTGGTTTATTCTACAAATAGCAAATTGGGATGAAAATCCAGCTCCTGTTTTATTCACTTGCAGCTTTTACCCTTCAATTTCAGGACAGATAATGTGATCAGTTTGAGGCACAGATTGTTTTGTTTTAATCTTATGTGCTGTTTTGAGAACAGCATTTCTTTTAAAAAAAAATGGACTCTGAATGTTTTTTACCATCTTTATTTTTTAAAGATATAGCTGAATTATTGAAGTATGTTTAATATGCAAATTCGCCATAAAGGATCCTTTCTGTCCTCATGGGATCTCTCTGTACTTTCAGCTATTTCTGCTTTATTTTTAGTACAACTGTGCTCGCTTCTGTGACATATTTAAAATGTGATTAAGCTTGACCCAGCGAAGTTGCTTTACCTGTACTTTTTAGACAACTATGCTTAATAGGGCCTGTAATAATGTTCTAACCTGTTTAATATTAACAGAACAAGCTTGCTCCTTAAGGACATACCTTAAATTTACTTTAGTTTAAAATGACTACTGTATTTATTTATGACGTCTTACCAATTATTGCTTCAGGCACACTTCACATTTAGGAGGAGTTGGGAGTTCTGTCTGTTCCCTTTTATAGATAGTCCTTGATATACAACCATAAAAATTTGCTAAGTAAGACAATTGTTAAGTAAATTTTGCCCCATTTTACAATCTTTCTTGCCACAGTTAAGTGAATCACTGCAGGTGGTAAGATAGTAACATGGTTGTTAAGTGAATCCGACTTCTCCATTGATTTTGCTTGTCAGAAGGTCACAAAAGGTAATCAGATGACTCTGGGACACTGCAACCATCAGAAATACATGCCAGTTGCCAAGTGTCCAAATTTTGATCATGTGACCATGGGGATGCTGCAATGGTCGTAACTGAAAAAAAATATAAGACAGTGTTGTTTCCCTTGAATTCAAACATGGCATAAAAGGCACTTTTTCCAGTGCCAATGTAACGTTGAACAGTTACTAAACAAATGGTTTTATGCATTAACTGTTCCATTAGAGAGAGAGACCATTTTGGATGATCCATATCTAGGTGGAAACTTGCTAGTTTGGTCCTAAAATGTGCATGCATGTCTTGAAATGTGCATAAAATATGGAAAACTAAATTATGCATGTTCCACACCACATTGTTTTGAGAAAGGGCAAGTAGAAAAAAAAGACAGTGGTATAGCTGGTAGTGCTGCAGGTATGGCTATGAGAAATAGGGAAAGGAAAAGACTAAGAACAGTGAAGATGTGGGCAGAATGCTGTCACCCTTGAATTCAAAGATGGCATATCCATCTAGCCCGCCATCCCCTTGCCCTGGGTGAACCAACTGGATATTCCTATCTACCAATAAGACTTCTCAGAAATATATCCCAGGATAACCAAAATCATTCAGAGTTTCAACTCTCAGAAACCTAAAAAAAGGACCAGATTATCATGATCCTACCCACAACAGCCAAACCACGGTTATTATAGACAGAGCACAATATTTACAAAAGCAAAATAAATACTAGAAGACAAAGAAACTTACATCCTAACAAACATTAACAGAATACGAAAGCTAGACAGAAGACAAAACTATTGCTTTCTTTTTTATTTAGGGATTCCTGCATTTTTAAACAAAGCTAGTTCTGAATTTGTGAGACTCAAAAGACAACCCTTTATGGTGTGAGATTTTGTGATTTAAAACTTCCCTGGCCCAGAAAAGTTATTTTAGCTGCTATTAAGGAAAAAGAAACTTCATAAAAAGAGAAGGAACAGTGAGTGGAAAGACCAGGTAAGTCCTTTCCTTCCTCTTGGCTCAAACAAGAAGGTAATGGGAACATGTTACAACCTTGATCTGAATTCAGATTGGGCAGGGTGAATGGATGCTTGCTTGAATTTCCTAGGACTCTATTTTTTTTTAGCCCCAGGCTAGCTTTTTTGGCATTTTCAGCTAATCTCTTTCTAAACATACCAACTGTCTGTTCATTTTGCTTGTGTAGTGTAAAGTAACCTTCCCTGCTCAAAGATTAAGTCTTCAGTCTTCATAATTTCCAACTGGTGGTTCATATTACAGTTGTACTATCACTTGATATCTATTGAATATACTGTGCAGCCTGTGCTGCTCCAGTGTCTTTGATAATCAATTGAAACAACTCTCGGTGCCACTCCTAATACTAACTATGCTTTCTTCTAGAAGGAGAACTATATTAGTTGATGGCAAAAAAACACAAACCAACCACAATAAAACCCAGGAATCTGGTAGCACCTTTTCTGACAAGTAGATTTTCTATATTAATAAAGTTTGTCATATTTTCTGATTTTTCAGATGTCTTGTGATAGGTTTCAGGAGACAGAGATGACCTTGGCAGAAGCAGCCAAGATGATGTTCTGAATATTGAAAAATAAATGGCTACTTCAGAGAATATCTACTCTAAAAATTCTTCTTCCAGTTCATCTTGTATTAGCATATGTCTCCACAGCTCTCCTGCTTTAAAAAAAACATTATTTATTGATTTTTAAATGCTAAAGCATGCCCTGTGTAAATAGACCATTAAGTGTCAGGGAAGCAAATGGCAGGTTTATGTTTTCAAGCTGATATAGATTCTGGCTTTTTTCCGTTATGCTTTTCAGTGTGTGCGCGTGTCCACATACACATACATTATAGTTAGAATGCTGAGAAATTTCTTAATTACTTGCATTGCAAAATTGATTTCTCTTAACGCTGATCCAGCAGTACTCTGAAGCTTTCTCACTGTAAGGCTTATTTAACTTGATTGTAAAGTGAACTAATTTCATTTCCCTAAGTTATATTAATGTTATTTATAGTCAAAAGATAAACTCTTAGTTACACTTTGCGTATAATCAGGAAGATAATCACAGGGAAATGAAAGAACAATTAATTGTCACGAACAATTAAATTAAATTAAATCTTTAACATAAATTAATGATTATTTAGATTTTCATTATAGCCGGTATGTTCAAAGCTGATGTACTGTTCTTTCACTGTTCTCCCATGAAATCTAAGGTTCTTATATCTTAAACTTTTCACATTTTACATTTCCCTGTAAAAAAATGTGTATTCGTTTAATTACCTGTCAACCTTCGAGAGAGATTTATTATACAGATTGGAACAGCTTTCCCCCACTTGGTATTTTTTTTTTAGTAATATTGCCTTGACCATACTGATTCGTAATGCAGGAAGTGAAGCCCAACAAATGTAAAGGCTAGTAAGTTGGGAAAAAACTGGTTTACCCAAACAGTCACTAGAACATGTGTTACTACATATTCAGCAGCTTTGACAATTGATGAGCGTTTGAGAAACAAACCTGAGCAGAAACCCTGCAAACTCAGCAATTCTGACTTCCTAGACCTGAATAGAAGCTGTGTGTAATTAAGTTTTGTGCTTTCCCATATTTTTCAGTTGCACATATGGTAAATGTGAAGTAATGTCCTTTTTTCCTACTTATCTGCTATTAAGAAGAGATGCATAGCTGCGTTCCTCAAAGCTGTAGAGTTTTCCTATCTATTTGTTGTTAAAGTTATAGTATATGTGTGTGTGCCTCTGGCTTTGCACTTTCTTGATACCTTCTTGTTCCCGAGACTGAGTTGTGAAATTGGAAGTTGCAAACCTTTCACTCTTTGTATGTGGCTTTAAAAAGCCCATTTCTGCCCTTTCAGTATTGCATTTCTCTGACTATCTTGTTGGTACTGGATGGAGCAAATACCTGCAAGAATCACTTCTTGAAAAAAGAAGCAAAAGTTATGTTACTTGATCATCCTGGGATAATGTCCACACAGATAGCTCATGTTTAATAACCCCAACTGGAACCAGATTTTCCATTGCTAAATAGTTATTATGTGAAACCATATGACTGTACCACTTAGTGACAACAGTTTTCTAATCCTGGTTGTGGTCATAAGGCAAGAACCTTACACTTCTCCTACCCTTTACTTGTTGCCTCTACTTCAACTCCTCTCACACACAACCCCCTGCCATCTCTTTGACTTTTTGGCCACCCTGGACACTGCCCTGCACTCCCACTGCCCTTATCACTCATTGCTGCTTCTTAGCTAACCTCTGCTATCTTCTTCCTCTTGCTGCTGATGAGGTGTGCCCACCTGGTCCTAGATAACTGCTGACCACACATGACCTTTCTGAACTACCATTTGTTCTGCACAGTCATAGCTTTGAGTGGTCCCTGAACAAATGGTCATTAAGTGAGGATTACCTGTATTGCAAATCTATGCCAATTTTTAAATCTTGGAAAGCTAGAATGGATTAATGCAGTTTTATTTTTAAATATACATTAAAACAGGAATCTGATTCATATGTATTACATCACAATGTATCAACCAGACCTCACTTTTATATGTAGAAAGCAATGATGGTACCCGCTGTTTTAAAGCTTAAAAAATTGCTTTAAGGAAATACGAGGAAAGCATTGAAGCTTTGGTTCACAGATCTTTTGCTTCAGTTTGGCAGAATATAGCACCGCGGCTGTGATTGGTGGCAATAATTTGAAGAGTTGGCCATAAACCAAGGTGCTTGGAATTAAAAACTGGTGTTTTTGAACAGGAGCCCAGTAAATAATATTTTGAAACTATCTCTGCTTTGTGTATCAGTTAAAATACCTCTTTTCAGCTGAAGATACTGTTTTGCATTGCCTACAAATCTGAATTTTCTGATCATGCAGCTCACAGACCATTTTATTGTAAAATACAAGAACATTGGGAGATTTTAAATTTGAAATCAGACTCTGGATATGTAACAACAGGGCTAAATGCATAGGGGGAAAGTTAAGAGAACTCAATATTCATTTTCCAGATATCCTAGATGCATATCCCGCCATAGTGGATGGTTGGTGAGTCCTTAATTCTGTTGCGTATCTTCAAGAACTTCCTACGGTAGGGAATGGTAGTTCTCAGTGTATCACTTGCCTTCGAAGGAACATCTCACCTGACATTCTCACTGTTAATACAGGTGTGACAGAGATATGGGATTTTGGTAGGCCGAGTTATTTTCTGACACATTAAAAGAAAAAAAATGAGGTGAAATTTTATAGTGCTATTTCCTTATTGGTTTTATTTAAAAAAGGAAAGAAGAAGATAGAACCCCCTTTTAGATAGTCACATGCATTTTACCATTCAGTAGCAAAAGGGAAATAAAATATAGAATTGTTCAAATCATGGATTGCATCTCAAGAAGTTGGTCCTTTGAAAAATGTAAAAGAAAATATAAAGTTTGCAAATCTCAGAGGTTTGCTCCTTTTTAGAAGCAATTGGCCCATAAAGTTTCAAGTTGCAAAAACAAGGAGTTGTTGACAAAACATAGAGCCAATAAATATCAGACACAAAATGTTAGAATTAAACACACAATCAAAAACAATTAGTTTTATTCAATATGTTGCAGTAAATTTATTACTATTTTTAGGATAAATTGATGTATGAAGCTAGAGTCTGCATACATTTCTTTTTTTCCATCTTGTAAATTATAACTCTTTATGAGTGACTCAGGAATGCTATACTGTACCTATGAACCAAGAAAATTTAGAATTTGCTGTGTTAGAGACTAAGAAACATCATTCTTTTCTTGTAGTTCAGGTGTTTCACCAACCTTTTGCATTCTGTATGCCCTTTGGCATACTTTAATTATTGTGATACTAGATTATAGGAGTTGAAGTCCATACACCTGATGTGTGTCTACATTGCAGAAGAGGTTATTACATTTTGCACCCATTTCTGCTCATAATTTTGTGTGGGACTGATCCCAAAGCTATTTGCATGATAACATATTTTTTATTTCTGTCTCATTCTGTACAGGTTGTTCCATTTGAAGTTTACTTTCCACTGCTTATTTGGTTAGAAACTTATTTGTTCAAAAGCCAGAAGAAATTTGTCAGAATGCAATATCATACAACATCTTTCTTTATTTTAATTTTCCTGCTTTCCTGCACTGTGGCAGGACTGCATCAAGAAAAGTATCCAAAGAGAAGCTTCTAATCTATGAAGGGCCATGGTCTTTTGGTCTGCCAGCTTTCACCTCTCCTACAGACTCAAGCTATTGATGCTCATTACCCTCTGCGTCTTATTGATAGGCTGGGCTAGCTCCACTTACCTGGTGGATATTTTACATGAAATTCCAGCAGCAAAAGGCATGGTTGGAAGTTTCGGGAAGCCAACCACTATTAAGGAGGAACAAAAGGAGAATTCAAAGGCCATGCTTATCGAGAAACTACCTGCAGCAATACCTCCCTGTCCTTCTCTGTCTCCCTATCTACGTAAGTTAATTCACATTTTATTCTTTCTGGGGAAAAAGGGTGGGGAGTTAAGGCCTTGAGTTAACACCCCCCACCCCCAAGTTTAGTCTTTATGATGAAAATGCTAAATCCCAAAATGTTCTTTTGAACAGGTTAGTCATCCGTCTGTTGGTAATATACTCCTGGATCTGATAGAAAGTCTCTTAAGCAGAGGTGGGCAATTAATTTTCTGAAGGGGGTCACATAAAAAACTAGGGGTGTTGTGGAGTGCCACCACTACCCTCCCACCCTGCTGCCACTTTCCTATCCAACACTACCATCCCCGCCACCACACTGATGAACCCCCCCAGCTGCTGATGTCATGTTCCCAAAGCCAATGACACCACTAGTTAGACCAGGTCTGCCGATGGTCCAAGTCTGACCCATGGATTGTAAAACACCCAGGTCTGTTTTTAAGGATTATTTAAATACTTGGGTTATATAGCAGAACTGTTGGATCTTAACTTTCATAATTAATGTGACTCAAGACAATGTTAAGACTTTTTTAATATTTGTGTTACTTCCGGTAAAATGTCAGGAAATTCCAACATTTCCTCCATGATCTAAATATTTTTTAAAAAAAAATATTTATTTGAATTTATTAGCTCCCAAATGGACATCCTGCACAATATTATCAAAGAATAAGATCCATTGATGGGATTCACCCATCAAAAAGCAACTACTATTCTAATTTAGCAATGTATGGATATAGTTTTAATGCAAAATTATTAACTTCATATATTCTGTTGCTTTTGCAGTTTTTTCTTTTGGATTTGAACTATAAAATGCTAGTGTGGAATTAAATTTATGCCCCATTTTAAGTATAATAGTAGGAATTAAGAAGCAAAAGCCCCAAGAACATAGGGGTGGGACATCATATTGTAGCTATTTATTTATTTATTTATCAATGTAAAGTAGTGAGTATACAGCTTGTATAACAGTGTAAATGTGTTGTCCCCTCAAAAATAACGCAGAACACAGCCATTAATGTCTAAACCACTGGCAACAAAAGTGAGTATACCCCTAAGTAATAATGTCCAAATGGGGGCCAATTAGCCATTTTTCCTCCCTGGTGTCATGTGACTTGGTGGTACAAGGTCTCAGGTGTTAAAGGGGAGCAGGTGTGTTAAATTTGATGTTATTGCTCTCACACATACTGGTCACTGGAAGTTCAACATGGACCTCATGGCACTGAACATTGAGGATCTGAAAAAAATGAATTGTTGCTCTACATAAAGTTGGCCTAGGCTACAAGAAGGTTGCTAAGACCCTGAAACTGAGCTGCAGCATGGTGGCTAAGACCATACAGTGGTTTAACAGGACAGGTTCTACTCGGAACCGGCCTCGCCATGATCGACCAAAGAAGTTGAGTGCCCGTGCTCAGCATCATATCCAGAGGTTGGCTTTGGGAAGTAGACGTATGAGTGCTGCCAGCATTGCTGCAGAGGTTGAAGGGGTTGGGGGTTAGTCTGTCAGTGCTCAGACCATACACCGCACGCTGCATCAAATTGGTCTGCAGGGTTATTGTCCCAGAAGGAAGCCTCTTCTAAAGATGATGCACAAGAAAGCCCGCAAATGGTTTGCTGCAGACAAGCAGACTAAGGACATGGATTTCTGGAACCATGTCCTATGGTCCGATGAGACCAAGATAAACTTATTTGGTTCAGATTGTGTTAAGCGTGTGTGGCGGCAACCAGGTGAGGAATACAAAGACAAGTGTGTCTTGCCTACAGTCAAGCATGGTGGTGAGAATGTCATAGTCTGGGGCTGCATGACTGCTGTCGGCACTGGGGAGCTACAGTTCATTAAGGGAATCATGAATGCCAACACGTACTGTGACATACTGCAGCGGAGCATGATCCCCTCCTTTCGGAGACTGGGCTGCAGGGCAGTATTCCCGTATGATAACGACCCCAAACACCCCCCCCCAAAATGACCACTGCCGTGCTAAAGAAGCTGAGGGTTAAGGTGATGGACTGGCTAAGCATGTCTCCAGACCTAACCTCTATTGAGCATCTGTGGGACATCCTGAAACGGAAGGTGGAGGTGAGCAAGGTCTCTAACATCCGCCAGCTCTGTGACGTCATCAAGGAGGAGTGGAAGAAGACTCCAGTGGCAACCTGTGAAGCTCTGGTGAAATCTGTGCCCAAGAGGGTTAAGTGCTGGAAAATAATGGTGGCCACACAAAATATTGACACTTTGGGCCTCATTTGGACATTATCACTTAGGGGTATACTCACTTTTGTTGCCAGCAATTTAGACATTAATGGCTGTGTGTTGCATTATTTTGAGGAGACAGCACATTTGCACTGTTATACAAGCTGTATACTCACTACTTTACATTGTAGCCGAGTGTCATTTCTTCAGTGTTGTCGTATGAAAATATGTACTTAAATATTTACAAAATGTGAGGGGGTGTACTGACTTCTGTGATATACTGCATGTGGCAGAACCACGGAGAAAGCCCGTTAGCCTGCATATTTCATGTGTGTTGCTCATTCTTCCAGTAGTCTTGCTGCTAATTTTTTTGCTACTTGACTCACATAAACCGTGTTGCAGCAGTCGAGCAAAATGATGATCATGGTATGAGTTACTATTGCCAGAATATTGTTGGCCAACTGGAATTTTAATTGACACACACTTTGTATCTGAGCAAAAGCCTCCCTGGTCCATCTGCTGCTTGATTGGGGAGCCTGTGGTTAGTTTCCATTTATAGCTTGCCTTTATTCAAAGATCCTAAAAACCCGTGCATAAATCTTTCCTCATTTATTATCTTCTCAGAAACAACCCTGTTCACTGAGTGGAAATGGCTCAAAGTCAATGTGCTTTATGGTCAAATGAGAAGATGAAACCCCATCTTCCTGATCTGAGTTGGGTACCTTAACCATTGCAGGACATTCACTCTTAACAGACTGCACTTGGCAAGATATTGCATGAAGAACATTGAAGTTTAGTACAGTTGGTCAGCTTAAACAATGACATGTGTTACAGTAAATTCAGCAACTATGGTCTGCAAACCATGTTTTATACTTTTAACACTATCCATTAGCCAGGGCACTATGATTTGCTCAACAAGCTGTGCTCCAAAGAAGTCAAGTTCTAGCAAAAATGTAAAGGCAATCATTGCCTACCCATTCTGTCCCCAGCAAAATTGTGGGTAGCTTACCAACAGTTCCAATTGTTTACATGGCATTTACTATAATGGAGATGCATTTCAAAAACTGGAAACTGCAAACCTCTTCCTTACCCTTTTTATGATTCTATAAACATAGGAGCTGATCAACAGTGCGACAAACAACTTTTCCTTCACAGGAGGAGTTTAAACAGAGGTTGGACAGCCATTTGTCAGATAGTAATATTAAGCAAAGTAGCAGCCCTTCCCCACCCCTTACAGTCTGTGATTCTATCAAGCCCACTTCCAGGGGCTCTGAAGTCTTACTGTAGTGAGAGTTGTGAACATCAGGCTTGCCTTTTCCTATAGGAGGCCCCAGCAAGCTCATTTTCAGAGCATCTCTCACTCTGGAAGAACTGCAAAAAGAGAATCCTTCGGTAGCCAAAGGGCGCCATAGGCCAAAAGATTGCACAGCTCAGCAACGGGTGGCTATATTGATTCCACACCGCAATCGAGAGAAGCATCTGCTGTACCTGTTGGAAAATCTTCACCCATTCTTGCAGAGACAGCAGCTGGATTATGGCCTTTATGTCATCCACCAGGTGAGTGAGAAAAGCTGGAGTGGGAAAAGCAAAAGTCTCCCTCAAATCAAATAACTTCTGGTGACTTCATGGACATGTCTAGGCAGTTTGTTTGGCAACAATATGGAAATGGTTTGCATTCTTTGGTGATGGATTTTTAAAATGTAATTTATTTATTTTTTAAATTTGACTTTCCAGACTAGCCTGAGGTTATTTTCTGGTGGTTTCCCATCCAATACTAACTAGGTCTGACCCTGTTTGTTCAATCAAGAACTGAATGCTACTAATGCCCTGAGATATTTTTGGGTGCCCTTTGCTTATTGTTTTTGACTGTGTAATTTTTTTTCATTTAACTAGTAATATATTGGTTCAGGGAAATCAAATAGAAAATAAAACCAACTGGTGTTAACGGTCCTGAGATGTCTTTGTATGTGTCCGCATTAAGTTTATTTTGTTTTTTGCTGCAAGAGCTTAAAGCAGATTGAACACATTAAACAGTGTAGGTGGCAAATTAAGTTTATGCACCATTGGTAGAGTATTATTGTTTTCTAAGTTGCAGGTCCTGAAATATATATTGTCTTCATTGCCCGTTTACATCCTGCTCATGGATTAGCATCTGACTTGTTTTCTTATAGCTATCATTTCTTGCACTCACTTTTTTTAAAAGACAGAGACTTTTTTGTTCTTCAATAAAAGTTCTCAGTCTTTAATTCTATGAAAGCAAAAGCATTGCAGCTCAAGAAGCAATAAAGCTGTACATTTATTCATTAATGTATTTATGGCCAAAATATTTTGCTGTTAGAGGACTCTTATTTCTTATTAATAAAGAGCTGTTAGTTCAATTTCAAAAATACTTTAAAGTAAAACCCAGAGTTAGAACATATGATTTCTCACCACCATATGTGGCTTGCTTAAAACAAACCCTTTCTTACTATACAACAAGTCAAATAAATTGGGTATCATGACTTGCCCCCTAAACCTACAAGAACAACTCTTCACATTGGGTGGCATAAAAATATAATACAGAAAGAAAGCATCCACTAAGTTTTATTTGTTCAGTCATTTTTATTGGAAGAGGAGCCAAATGGAAATGATCATTTAATAGCTCTTGGACTACATTTAATAGTTCTTGGAATACCAGAATTAGTACCTACTTGTTTTATAAATTGATACAAAACAGACTCTGGCAATCAAGCATTGAAGCTCTGTGTTTATTCTCTATGAAGCCATTCAGCTGGAAAATTTGAAGCAAAGGACACGGTTGCCTTAAGAGGTGCTATGAAGCATGGTGTCCGCTAAGTCATTTTGGAGAAGAGAACGTTGGCTCAAGGGAAGACATGTCCTATTTTGAATCTGCCAGGATCTTACCTCATAGAAAGATGCATCAAATATTACAACTTTATCATCAATGATAAATGAAGAAGGCCCTGTAGTTAAGTAGAAAGACAGCTGGTTAATATGAGTACGAAGTAGGAACAGTCCCAAGTAAGGTTAGGAATAGCCTTAGCTTGCTAGGTTTGCTAAGGCAACCTGAAGCTTTCCAGCTAGCTCTACCATCATTCATGGACAGGATGGTAGAATTGTTGCCAAAACAATTCTCTGGCAGGTTGGGAAAAATTGGCCTAAGGCAGCAATTATGTTTAGAATTGTTTCTGAAACTTTCCTTTGGGGACTGCTCTCCTGTTCCCATCTCTGCTTTTGTGGTTAGGGAAAACAGCTCTCTGCATTAAAATTTGCAGGTATTTTTTCCTGGGATTGCAATATCATCTGTGGACCATGATGCTCTGGTGTTACATCTAGAAGATGAAAATAGGAACAGTGTTTCTTTTTAAAAAAAGCAAAAGCAGCTGACAATATGGCATTAATATGCCATACTTACCTATGAAAAATGTTTGAGGAGACTTTTCATCTATCTTCATTTCCTGTTAAGTTGCTGATAGCTCTAGAGAAAGAGACTGAATTTTCCTGAGTTTCTGGATTCATAAAAAAGTTTGGTGCTTGACAGAGCTGTAGGCTGTAGGCTCAATTTGAGAATGGAGTTTACCTTAAAAATATAAGGTAAAATTCCATTTGAAAATAATAGTTATAGAAAACTAAGTGTAGCGTGACAATATAGTATCAGTTCATGTGTTTTTTAAATGTTCATCTACAATTAAATTGCAAGGTAAAGGAAAACTAACACAGGCTATTTTTAAAACTTAAATTAGAAGGTTGAAGCTGCGGTTCTAAACATTAATGAGTAGCTTCCACTACATGGTAGAATTAATTTCTGGATACGTATGACCATTTAGCAGATTTAAAATTAATTCTTAAACATTAATTTGGAATTAAAATGGTAATGTTGGTCATAAATGCATATTTTACAAATATTAAATAATTATGCGATACTACAATTTCCATGCTTGATGATCCTAGGATGAGAATATAACTTCTAGGTAAAGTATATTTATAGTGTTAGGTAATGTTGGAATTACTAGTATGATGTAATGATCTGGAGACTTAAATTGAACTGTTCAATATGACATAGGATATCAGTGGCAAAAGATTTAATTGACAGATTAACTGGTCCACCAGTGAAGTCCTATGAGTGTAGTTTAACTTTCCCACTGTGGGGGCTCTCCATATGTGCTAGTATATGCTACTGGCCTTGTTGTTGGGAATTCTGGGAGAATTGAACACATCTGTGGGTGTTGGATTAGACAAACAAAGTTTATGTGTGCATTTGATCCAAGGGTTTTCATCTCCCTGAATTAAGAGATGGAAATGTGCATCATAATCTGTTTATTTACTGATGTTATATATTGTGTTTTTCTTCCAAGCATACAAATTGTTTCATAACCTGAAATAATAGATTACAATCCAAGAGACATAACAAAAAAGAAAAAAAAAGGAAGGAAGAGGAAAAGAAAATAGACAGATTCAATCATCTTGTCATGTCAAGAGAGCCAGGCATAAAATGTCTGGCTTCAAATTTTACTGATCTTAGCCCAGTTGATTAATATTGGGAACTTGAATTCCAGGTCCCCAGATTATGGGAGGGCTGCCAACTCCAGCAGGGAGTCATAAAAGATGGAAGCAGAGAAATATATGGTTATACAGGGGTGGGCTTCAAATTTTTTAGCAACAGGTTCTCTTCCCTAATGACTAGGTGAGCGTGGCTGGGTGGCCATGTGACTGGGTGGGTGTGGCTGGTTGGCCATGTGACTGGGGGCTTGGTCAACTCGACGTCACTTCTTTTGCCCTAATTACTTGAATAGTAAAATGTTTGAGACTATTTTATTATCTAATGATACTGATTTCTCTGCAAAATAACTAAAATGCCATCAACTTAA
>JANHFL010003774.1:0-10599 GCA_032468155.1 Oxyrhabdium leporinum | reverse complement strand
GAAGACTCGGGGCGGTTTACAGCTTATAAGCAATACTCTTACATCAGTATATTAATCCAATATACCTCAGAATATAATGGTTTGATAAGAGTTATCCAAAGTCCAAAGTCTTTTGGAATGGTGGTGGAGAAAGTGTCTGTGAAACATAAAGGTGGAAGAAGGGGAAACTGCTTTCAGACTTCCAAAATTATATTACTATAATCTTACTATAGAGGTAATATTAGGGATAGTATTTTTGGTTTTGTTTTTCTGGTCTGGACTACCTTGAAAGTTTGACAATTTCCCTGAATCCTTACATTTTTAATTGAAAACTAGTTAATAAAAAAAGTAATGAATAACAAATCCATAATGCATTGAGGAAAAAAGTTTTTGCAAAAATATTCAAGTAGAGAAAAATAAATAATAAAACTCTTCACATTTGTCATACATAAAAAGATTTACTGATAATTTGATGTTTTAAGATAATGCATGGAATCTGCCCAAATGGGCAAAATTTTGGTTCCTTTCAGTTTTCTGACTTTATCTGTAATCTTTTCTAGCAGGGCACTGGAAGAAGCCTTAATGACTCATATCTCATTTGTTAGCTTGTTTAAGGTTTTCTGTTGTTCACCTATTATTATTTTAGCCGATATACTTAAGTAAACAATAAGTTCTTTCATTTTTTTTTTTTTACTTTCAATCAAATAAGTGCAGTACATTCATTTTTAGTAATGAAGATATTTGAAGATAATGAAGATGCTAAAGATTTTAAGTGGAAGAGTATAATTTTCTCATGACTACCATAAATGAAAAACTCCTTTTGTAAATGTCTTCTCCAGAATTTAGAATCTAGAAGGATAAATATGACACACATGTATAGTAATCTAACCAAGGTAAAATTCCAGCAAAGTGTAATCTTTCACTGAGGCACTTGCCTTGAATTAGAAGTAAATCCACTTAGTTTCCATAATGTCTGCCATTTCGTCTCCTTTATAGTTTTACCAAAATCAGTATTCCAAACTTAATCCTTTTTCTAATTACAATGATTAATTTTGTACCATCAAATCAGTGTGGACTCTTAATCATATAGATTTTTGTAAGATAACCTGTCCCTAACTTGGCCCTTGAGCTCTTCTGAGGCCACTGTTAAGTCTATCCAGGTTGTTTCTGATTGTCCTTTTCTCTTTCTTCCACCTTTCCCAGCCTCACAGCCTGAGAGCTAGGTCTTTGCATAATGTGTCTTGAGTAGAGCAATTTAAGCCTAGTTATTTATACCTCAAGTGTGAATTCTGGATCCCTTTGTTTTCTTGCCTGTAATGTTTTCTCAGGAGTCTTTTCTATCACTGAAGTTCAAAAGCATCAATACTTTTTCTATCCTGCTTCTTAAAAGTCAAGGACCAGAAATTGAACAGACCTACTTTCTTTCTCCTGGTTTTATCTGGTAGCATTTACAGCATCTATTTCTACCTGGGATTCAGGGAGGTTGAACTACAGTGCCAATGTAATTCAGATGGCAACTTTTTTTTAGAAAAGGAGGGTACAGTGCCGGGTCATATGAGCTTTCTGTCTTCTGAGCAGTTGCTGCCACCTACTGCTTTATCCTGGTGTTTGTAATAAAGTATGGCTTAAATTTTTACTTGCTCCATTTTGTTTTAAAATAATACACATTACAGGCAAGGTAATGTTGCCCAGTTTTGTTTTCCATTGCTAAAGTGTAATCAACTTTGTTATTTTGAAGAATCATGGATGTTGTGAAATGTGGAACTGAGCAAGACTTACTTAAATGTCTACAATTAGACACAGAGAAGATAAATTCTTATTTTGACCCACCACATGCTTTTTTTTTGGTTGGCCAAAGTTAATATGATTTTAAAACAAAAAACAAAGTTCCTTTTTAAAGCAGGGGTTGGTAACTATATTGGGAAGAACAGAATTATGGACAGATCGCACATCTCGTCTTGTACTTTGACATTCACTACCCTGTTTCACTTTGTACAGTAGGGTTCTAAGAAATACATGGATACTTCTGAATTCAGGTATAAAGAAAACTAGAAAACTCGTAGTTGCTTGCCGAATAGGTTCATCTGCTGTTCCATGGAACAAATTATGCTGCTTACTGGTCCACCTATTATTTGACACTGTTTCTAAGCAACTTGGTTGTAATTGTAATTTTTGAATCTTTTGGGTTAAGCAACAATTTGATGAGGGGCATATTTGAACTTTGATGGGAGCACTCATAAAATGGTTTTATCATGATCACCACCCTTCATAATCACTCATGTACATAGAACATGAGTAGTTGTCAACCTTGCAGCATTTCCACTCCTGTCATAAAGTAATGGATATAGTAGGGGTTTCAAGGATCATCTCGGCCAGTCCTCTATGATGGGCAGCAAAATTCTTGTGACATGGTTGCTTAGCTTAATGTGTGAGAGGTAGGCGCATGTATGCACAACACCATTGGTGTGAGGGGAGGGTGTGCCCTCCAATTGCGCAAGTGGAGCTTTGCGCACTTGTGCTCACATGTGAAGCTCTACTCAGGTGAGCAGTGGGCACTTGCACGTGAAGCTCCATTCACGTGAGCTAAAGGTGCTCAAGCAAAAGGGTCTTGTGCTCATGTGCAAAGCTCCTTTTGCACAAATAGAACTTTGTACATGAGCGTAAGAGCCCACCACTCACGCAAGTGGAGCTTCATGTGCACAAGCATGCCTGTTTGCCCATCACTCACATGGCCTGGTTTTGAACAGGCTGCAGCCCGGGGGTTCGGGACCCCTGCTTTAGAGGAATGTTTTGCTTTGTGTCTAGTTTGGGAAAGAGCACTCAGTATAATCAGAACCAGCCCCACAGGACCTATACATTACCAAAATGGATTAAGCTAACTTGTTAATATCTGCCGACTTTAAAAGAAAGCCAAACCTGTATCAACTCCTTTACTTTTCATTTTGCTCTACTTGCTACTGAAGTAGGTAAAGATGCATAATGCTTATACTTTGATTTACATGATTCTCCATTGGACCATTCATTATTCTAAGTCAAGATGTATAATATCAAGGTTTTTTTCAGGGTAGAGGGAGTCAGAAGTGAATAAATTGAATCAAACAGACCAGGGGTGTCAAACTCGATTTCATTGAGGGCAGCATCAGGATTGTATTTGACCTCACGGGGGTGGAGTGGGGGCTTCAGGGTGGGTGTGGCCAGCCCAATGTCACTCGTGTTGGTGCCTCTGGTGGCCTGAGCACTCTTCAGCGAAAATGGAGTTCAGGAGGGCCTCCTACGGCCCTCCCAAGCTCCATTTTCCCTGGCAGAGGCACCGCAGGTTGGTCCTTTGCTGTTTCCAGGGCAGCCCTGTGGGCCAGATCTAAGCACCCATGGGCCGGATCTGGCCCCCAGGTCTTGAGTTTGACACCCCTGAAATAGACAAACCACCTCCTTGATCCTGTGATTTAATGAATGTGAATCTCACACCATATGGAATTAAGGGGCTTTAAAGGGCCCCTTTCCCCAGATTCCCCCAAAAAGGGAGCTAAGTTACATGTAGGTACTTATTTTTGAGTTTAATCCCCCAGTTCAGAATAAATGGGCTCATTATAATCCCAAAGGGTAACAAAGAGGCTTGTCATCATTGTCAAAATCAACGTGCAGTGCTAGTTGATATAGTAAAAGCCCAAAATCTTTGGCATACCTTTCTTGGGAAAACTTAGAAAAATGTATTCCTGGATATTACTGCTTTTTTATGTTCATTTTTAAAAATTGGAATTGTGCAAACTTTCTGTTTCTGATAAATATGTAAATGCCACTTTTTAAAAATAACTTTCCTGCCCCTGCATATGTGTTCATAGGTTGCGTTACCAAGGATACTTTGGCGGTGTAAGTGCTCTGACAAGGGAGCAATTTCTGAAGGTGAATGGATTTTCAAACAACTACTGGGGCTGGGGAGGAGAGGACGATGACCTCCGGATCAGGTACATTTCAGTCAAATGCAAAGTGGGTGGCACAGATTGTGGGTGATGGGAATCTTTCCTGTGGTATGACTCACATTTGGTTAAGGCAAATTATCTTAAGAGAGTCTGGAAACCCGAAATCAGAGTTGGCATTGCAGGAAGCTTAATTAGAAATATGACAGTGTGTCTTGACTTTTTTAAAACCTGGAAGTCCACTCCACCGACTAGGATTGGCTGTACTTAGATGATTTTCTTAAGACTGCTTGGCATAAACACAAACAAACTTCTTGTTACATGTTTTTTTTAATCACCCCTCTGTATTTGGATTATTTCAGGTGTCTTCTTCCATGAAGCAGCATGAAAGTAATGCTGCCCTCTTAGTGCAAGGTGGGAATAATTCAGCAACAGATAAACAATAATCAAACCATTCAAAATTGTGCCAATGTATGGGAACCTACGATGGAACTGTAGGTTGATGTCTTAGGCTTGTTCTAGGACTTGTCTGCACACTACCATAATTGCCATTTGTGGAACAATACAACTGCAATGTATCTGCTTTAGGGTCCAACAATGCAGTTAAGAGAGAAATCTTCAAATAAACTTTTTTTTTAAAGAACGCTTTGAAGGCTGTCTCTGGCTTTTTGTGTATGTTCTTCTGATGAGCATGGACTATTCATGGGGAGGCAACAAGAGACAGCCTACAAAACAGTTGTGCAAGGCTTCTGAACTGGCTGAGCTCCGGTGGTCCAACCAGAAGGATCTCATAGACCTAGATGAAAAAACAAAGGAATATAGAGTAGTTCCAGTAAAATGAATAACAATTATATAAAATCCTTTTCAGGATCACATCAGAAATTTCTGATGTGTTTTTCTGGTTTTGTTGGCTCTGCCCATCAGCAAATGTAGCATTTAGAATTGGTTCATTCTGTTTGTCTTTCTTCCTAAAGGTCAACAGAGCTGGGTTTTGCAAGAAGATACATATTTAGCATTCAGAGGAACAGATAGTGCAGTCCTCATTTTTAAAAGAAAGAATGCTAAAAAGTCCTATGCTAGAATCAAGAATGCTTTGTTTGCTGCGGTCTGTTTTTCATTCTATAAATTGTGATACCAGCCTCTCCTAATCTGGTGCCTTGCAGTGTTTTGAAATTATAACCTCCAAAATTGTCTCAACACATCTAGAATCTAGATAATACTTGTCTGGCAAACACTGAAAATAGATAAGGGCACTTCCATCACCTACCTTTAGTCAACCAATTCCTAGTTAATTTGCAAATGATCAGTATTGCTGAAATTAATCCAAAGTCTTGGCCATTGAATCCTCCTGCTCAGTGTAGCATCGAGTTTGAAACATCCTCAGCAGAGAGTTATCCGATCCGTTTGACAGTGTCAGTGACAAGAAGAAAACCATCTCCCTATGGAGATGGTTCTGTTCTCAAACATCTGGTCTCTGTTATGTTTTTTTCTTCACAATCAATGACAGTCTTCCTTCCTGCATTCTCTCCTGTAGCCAGGAATAGTTAAGGACAAGACCATGATGTTCATACTGGTAGTCCTTGACTTAAACACCAAAATTGGGACCAATATTTCTGCTGCTCAGCAAGGTAGCGTTAAGCAAATCACAAACATACATAATCCTCCCTCCTCCTCCTCCTCCTCCTATTTTCCCCACAATAGCAACATGTGAAGTAAGTTGGGCAGAGAAAGTGATTGGCCCAAAGTCACCAATTCAGTTTTCATGCTGGGTTTAGAACTATAAACCATCTCCTGGTTTCTAGGCCAGCACATTACACCAAACTGGCTCTCGGTCATTGTAATTGAATACAAGGGAAGAAAACTATAAAACAGCTGCTTCAATCCTCAACTCTTGTAGATGTCACATGATGAATCCTATGGCTAATGATATCCAAAGCCCCTGTGAAGCCTAATAGGTAATAAAGACCGTCCTACCCCATCCAGGTCATCCACAACAGCAATCAATGCAGTAATATATGATGATACATTCAGATCATCTGCTTCTTTCAAGGACCTCTGCAGCTGAGCCCCAACTACAGACTTTTCACCAACCCTTATGGTCACAGTGTAGACTTCAACATAGGCTTTTGCTTGTGATTGGTTAAATTCCTTGTTTGTTTTTTTCCATTGCTTTAGGCAGGTAAAGATGCTTGGCAGGTAAATCACATCTAGTATGGCAACAAGTCTCAATGACTTGTGAAAAGCTAAGAAAGCATGCCTGCCCAGATTTCAGGACTTACTGGCCATGTTAGATACAATCTGCAGGAACAATTTCAATGATTATTTATTTATATATGAGATCTATCCTACCTTTCCTCTAGGACCTGAAGGTGGCATACATAGCATTCCTGCCTTCAATTCTTATAATAGTTTTGCAGAGTGAAAGGGACTGAGAGCTAGTAACAGGGCTTGGCTATCATGGTTAAAAATGGACTTGAACCTTAGTTTCCTGTGTTCTAGTGCAGCACCCATTCCATCACACCACAAGTAACGTGAATTAGTCTGCTCACTATTGGCAGTATTACATACATTACACATGATTGGTACTTCTAGGGAAAAGCGGTTTCAAAGGCAAATTTAAAAGGCAGAAAAGTAACATGTATGTGAACAATTTTCCCTGCTCTGTTTTCCTTTCTTTGCAGGCCTCTATCTTTCATTTTGTTAAGAATAAAAACTCATCTGGAATCCTGAAAAACAGAAAAATCAGCTGTAGAGTGAAGTGCAGGAACAAATTAATAGGCAGTTTTCTCTATTATACATCCCACTCAAGCTATTTCACTTTAGAAGCAGCAGCAGTTGGAGAATTAAGAGTAGGAAAGACAGTTCTGAAATAGATCAAAAACTCATCTAGTTCAGGAATTTATTTCCAAGTTGACCAGTAAGTAAATAGTTGCATTGTCCTACCTATATATCCCAGTGATTGGTACAAAGAACCTGATTAGTAGTTGTGATCAATAGCCTTATCCTCTATCATTTTAATGTTCTTAAAACTCTCTGCTCTAATTGTCATCCCTGTATCTTGTAGCAATGTATTCCACAGGTTGCAAATTCTTTATCTTTACAAATTTCCCATAGTTCAGCTTCATTGAACATTGGTTGGGGTGCAGAGAGGGAGAAAACTTTGATCTTATCCACCTGTTCATCAGCATGCATTTGTTGTATATAATTCAGCTGTGCAAATTTGGTATTTGACTCAGAAGAGGTACTTTGGAGCACAAATGCATCGTCTACAACTCATTAAAGCAGTTGTACATTTCCAAGATCGCTTGGCTGCTGCGAATGCTTCCCCAAAGCAGCATGAGTCTGGAAAAAGGCATATTATTTTAATGAATTACAGCTAGATGCAGGGGTTGTATTCCTATGTATTCTGATACAACCCTTCCAAATTAAACATGTAGCGTTACTCTTAACATGCAATTGCAGCTTGTACTAAGGTTGTCCTTCCTTAAAGCAAAATTTTGTTATTTTCATCCATTAATCCAGAAAAATTCCAAAGGATTTTTCTGCCTTCAACATAGGGCTTTTGGAGAGGAAGTGGGATTCATGAAAATTGTGCCATTTCCATTTTGCACTGCCAGTTTATGTAGTGCTCATCCTGTGCTTGCCGCATTCTCATTCATATAGCATTATAGTTAGATTTAAGGGAAGTAAAATCTGCAATTTGAGAAAGAGCCTTTATTCTACTAGAGGTTCTCTTCTTTCCAGGATTGGAATGTTGAATTCATGTCATGGTTGCTTTCATGTGTGCTTTCCTACTCATTACCAGCAAGCAAAATGGCCACTGTATTTTCTAATCTACCATAATGCTTGTACCTAACAACTTGTCATTACTCACAAATTGTCACATTTTTGTTTTCAGGGTTGAAATGCAGAAAATGAAGATAACCCGACCTTCCCCCAGTATAGCCAAGTACACTATGATCTTTCATACTAGAGACCAAGGCAATGAGGCAAATGGCCAGAGGTGAGCTAAAAAAACTCTTGTGTCTATGAAACAAATTCAATTGAAGAGTATAATTGGTGATGGGAAAAATTGTGGATTGTGTTCCCAATAGATTTGGGAGACTCTTTGTATAACTGAAAATGGATGGCATGAAAACAAAATTGCTTGTTATACATATCTTAAGGTGCATTTTATTATATATCTTACTATATATCTTAAGGTGCATTTTAACATATGACTTAATATGTGATCTGTTTTTTCTCTTTCCCTCCTACCTCCCAACATTAAAATCTCTTCAGAATGAATCTCTTGCATCAGGTGTCTCAAGTATGGAAGACCGATGGGCTAAATTCATGCTCCTATAAACTGCTTTCAAAAGAATACAATCTTTTATATACAAATATTACAGTGGATTTTGGAAGGCAAACTAGGTTTTCATAACCATTTCTTATGGCTAATAAATTTTACTCAAATGGACCAAAAAAAGTAATGACTCGAGCTACAAGCAGTGAAATATTTCATTTTCTGTTGGTGGATTCTCAACAAGTTCTTTACACGGAATGTTTTTAAAACTGAAAGATTTGTTAGTTACTTCCTTTTGAGCTATAAGACAACATTGAAATTATAAACTTTCTTTGGATAAAAGTAATCATTTGTCAAAAATTCTACTGAACATTTTTTTTTAAATGAAGAAATATAAGAACTTTAACTGTTAATTTTTCAATGAAGCAAGACTTTTTTTTAATCCAACTTTTTAAAATGTCTTTTTTTCAGCTGAAGAACTGCTCATCATAATATTCTAAAGAGGGGTGATACATAATTTTTTTCTTAAACAAGGAAAAAATAAAACTTTAAATAAAGTGTAACAGCTGTTGGTCTTCTGTTTTATTTATTATTTTATTTATTATTTATTTATATTTATCCAAATATGTTAGTTTTAAGAATGTGTGAGAATTTACTACTAAAAGAAATTGATTAGTCTGTGCTTTTCATTTTTCAAAGGACAACAGCCAAACCTATTTGCATAGAGTACACAAGTAGATACCGGTAAATTGATATTAAAATGATAGCATACTCCTTTGCAAGGTTAGAATGCAGAATGGTCTTAAAATAGTGATACTTCAGGAGGGAGGGGAAAGCTGGGAGATAATTAGTGCAACTAATGAATATGAAATCTTAGTACTAAACATACAAATGGTCCATGTTAAATGTGAAACTTCATATTTTTTAAAAAACAAGCCAGAAAAATAAATTGTGTTCTAGCTACTCAAAGTCAAATTATGTTTATATTGTCAAAGTGGCTACCAGCACATTTGAAAGGCAAACAAACTATTTTCTCAATTGTTTGCAAATGGACAGAGGGAAATAGATTCAATTGGTGCTTTGAACAAACAGCAATCTTGCTTAAATATTTATAGATTTCCTACTCTGCCTTTCTATAGGATAGCTGCTATGATGATTCAGTGAACTATATATGGGAGATATACAAGGTAAATCTCATATCCATTAATTCCATATTTTTAATATGGTAAATACATAAACAGCTGCTCTCTCATCAGTTTCAATCTACTCAAATATATCAAACTTTTTAAAGTAACATGAGACTCCAATGAAATGTGTTAAAAAAGCACACAATTGGTTCATTCAAATACTTAAGATGTTTATTAATGCTTAATACTTATTAAAACTCACAAAAGTATTTTTAAAATAACACCCTGAATGTAATTAAAAATTAGCTTTCTTAAAATATGGGTATAGAAAACTGAATTTTCTAATGAAAAACCTTTCAAAAGAGGACCCATAAGTCAATTCCAAATTCATATATTTCCTGAAAAATTGTTAATAAGTAACATTACCATAACTTTTTTTTAATATTTGCTATGCAGAAGACTTGTGGAAGTTAGAAAAAAAGAACACAGGATTCAGTAGATATTTTGCAATTGTTTATAGACCAATTTGTTGCTGGTACTTGATAATTCCTATAGCAGAACTACAGCTTCTAGTTCCTGACTGTTTACTGCAGAACAAGATAGGATAATTTCTATGTTGCTAATGTCAATGAAGCAAAACCATTCTACCCCAGATATCGTTTCTTTAAAACCCTGTATTAGGCTCCTGCTTAATTTGGTCAAATGCATGCCAAAGCAATGTTCTCTTTCCCCTCCTTGCATTCCTGGTGAGATTAACTTATAAAAAGCTCCAGGATTTCAAAGCTTCAGATGATGCCGAAGTCAAGTGTTATTCCTTATTCTTCTACTTGGAGGTGGTAATGCTGGCGTGGCTCCAATATCTACCATAATGTGCGTATAAAGATGTTTTTTGTTCTTTTCTAAAAGTTTGAAGACAAGGGAATTTGTTCCATCGTCTTTCCATGTTTGGGAAGTATGCAGTTCAGCAGGCCTAGGGAAAGGAAGATTCCAGGTTAGATAAGCCAGGAATATTTTGCATATAGAAATGCAAATCAAACAATGTTTCTTTACTAACTTTTTAGAAAGGCAAAAGGAAATTGTTTTTCATAATTCAAAAAAAGCATAGGCAAAAGGAAACTTGTTGCTAATATATTTTTAAGAAGAATCCTCGTAAGAGGAAAAATTAATATTATTAAGCCATACTCAGAGGTGAAATCTAGCCGGTTTGCGCAAACCGATAGGGAAAATTTTGATTGGTTCAGAGAACCAGCAAATATCACCTCTGGCTGGCCCTGCCCCTGCCCGCCTGCTCACC
>JANHFL010003773.1:407184-418523 GCA_032468155.1 Oxyrhabdium leporinum | reverse complement strand
TCATATTATTCCCCTTAGTTCAGCCTCCCTGAAATATCTCTGTGGGTCACGTTTTAGATCTGTTCCAGGCTACAGGGATTGCCACAGACCATCACCGCCTCCGTGCCTTGTGTTTTTGGGCTCTGCATGTTGCGTTTTTGGCCTCCATGCCTCGCATTTTTAGCCTCCAAAAGCTCCATTTCAGCCCCCTTCAAGGCTGCGGGGATTGGCACAACACATCGCCATCGATTGCCACCTCCTCGCATCACGTGATGCGCGGAGGTGGCGATCAGCGGCGATGTGCTGTGGCGATCCCTGCAGCCTTGATCGGGTCTGAAACGGAGCGTTCAGAGGCTGAGAACGCGAGACACGGAGGCCAAAAATGCAACACACGGAGCCCAAAAACGCAAGGCACGGAGGCGGCAATGGTCTGTGGCAATCCCTGCAGCCTGGAACAGCTGATTGGGCGTATTCCAGGAGGCCTATCCACCCACCAATCAGCTGCTCGTGCTGAATCAGGCTGCAATAACGTGCTTAAGCTGGCCAGGCTGTTTGCTATTTGCTGCAAGGACACTAACCAGATGAATACCGATGGATGCTGGTAGGTAGGCAGAGGCAGAATTTTTTTTTCTTGTTTTCCTCCCCAAAAACTAAGGTGCATCTTATACTTCGGAGCGTCTTATACTCCGAAAAATACGGTAGCTACAGGCAATGCTTGATTTCAAGTTCCTGCAAGAAGAACCCTCAAAGAGGCAGATCAACTGCCTCATATGATAATTTAGAGATTCACAGAGAAATGTCATCATTGCCCAAATCCTTCAAGATGATTATATGTATTGAGCCAGTGTAATACAATAATTAACTCTTGAACTTTTGCTGATGAGACTGGGACTCAAATCTCAACTCAGCTATGTTGTTCAGTGGATCCCTTTAGTTGATCACTCATTGCCAACCTAACTAACTTCACATTTTTTCTGGGGGAAAAAAATAGTTTCTTTTTTTTTATAGATTTCTTGCTTCTTTTTCTGATTAAATTGGATCCATAGACAGGTAAGACAGAGGAGGATTTATAGGTCTGGCATAGCGGGGAGACCGATTGCCACAAAAAAGTATTTGAAGGTGTAATGGTGCTTACACCTTTGACGCTTTCCCCAATGTATCCGCTTTCCCCAATGTATCCGATTTTCTGATTTATTTAATTGTCTGAAAGAAAGCTGCTGTTTGAAAAGAAAACTAGAAAACAGGAATCCTATAGTTTCATACAATCTCTCAGCTCAGAGATGGATAACTTCTTTTGTACTCAAGAACTATGCTTTATAATTTATAAAACTGTTTGGCTTCTGAAGGTTGTGGAAGGGCTTGATGATGTCATGATAATGTTGAAAGTGGGTGAGCCTTTGGTGCTGGTGGGAGTTGTAGGAGTAAGGGCAAAAAAGGGAGGCCCAGAGGTGCTCTGAGAGAGAAAAATGGGAGCTGGAACTGTAGCAGAGGGCTGCCCCATGTAGCATGGGTATTTCTAGTCAGGGAACTTTTGAAAGCATATTCTATGCCAAATGTTAAAGTTACCACATTAGTCACAGCAGTACAACTACGCAGCATGTGGCCTGTAAATCCTATAATACCATTTATGCCCTTAACCTGGACATTATTTATTAAATTTATATGCCCATCTCACTGATAAGGCCACTGTGGGTGGCTTATAAATGAAACATAGGATTTCAGCTACAGTATATAGAGTCCTTCATACTGAGGAATATAATTGCCAAAGCAGAAATAGCTGGGCATTTGAGTCTCAAAATCACCTTTTTCTCCCAATAAAAGATTAATAGATAATGAATGACAGTGGTTGTAATTCTGCCTTAGTCAAAAGCTTCTTGACTTCATTAAACTGTAGCGGAGACTACAACTAATCTTTGTTCTAGCAGTTTCACTTCACACAAAATGTCAAGCCTATAGCAAGCAAAAAGTTGTAAATTTAAAGAGAAGGTATTTCAATAACTACCTGCCAATTAAATAATTAAATCAAATGTACTCTTTTGATCCCATGTAATGTACTGTTCCAGTGGCCAAAGTCACAGGAAAACAACAATAAATATTTCAACCAAATTCCCCAGGAGCCACTTTATCTTGCTGAACTCCTTAGTGCCTGAAGGCCAGCCCTTCTTGTCCTCCTCAGGTGAAAAGCTGCCTATTTTTCTACTGCTTTTGCATGGTTCATCTAAATCAGCGTTTCCCAACCTTGTCAACTTTAAGATACGAGGACTTCAACTCCCAGAATTCTCCAGTCAGCATGTCAATTGAAGTCCACATGTCTTAAAGTCGACAAGGTTGGGAAACACTGACCTAAATGATTAGGTAGTTGAAATGCAATGTACATCTCTAAACTTGTTTTGATTTCTGAGAGGTTTTTTTTTAAGTAAAAGGACAGTGTTTGAAATGTTAAAAATGTTTGAAATAGATATTGGAAATATGCTTACCAGATAGCTGTTCTTAATTTCATCAGTTCAGCTTGTGAAACCAAATCTACCTTATTGATGATGATAAGATCTGCTAAGGCCACTTGCCTAGAGAAAAATGAGTAAGTGAAAAATAAGTAAACACAAAAGTATTTGTGTGCTTACTAACACAAGTATAATCTGAAATGTCTTTGAATATTAGTAGCTTGGGCCGGTAGTTAAGTTATTGGTTTGAGCTCCAAGCTTGTTAGGAAACGTTTGCAACCAAATTGCCAACTCAGAGCTCAAACCAACAACGTAACAAGTATCACTTTTATTTATCTTTCAGGAGGACTACATTATAGTGCTCATACAAAATAAAAACAAATTCTATTGCAAATTTAAATAATAATCATTAACTTGATTTCAAAGCACTAAGGCTGTACATTGTTTCCTAAATGCACCATTGAATACTGCGGAACTTACTTCTAAACAATTATACTTAAAAATGTACTTTTTAAAATAAAAAAAATATCAGGCTTCAAGATTCTTTGTCATCCTCATTACAATAAAGAGAAACTGATGTACAGGAGAAGATAAAATGCTGAACTAAGAAGTTATTTAAAAGTAGCACACTTACTTATTCTGATGGAATACAACGACAGAAATCTAAAAACTTCCACACCATTAAAAAAAGATAATTTGTTCCCACATCCATTAACCTAAGGCGCTTGTAATTTGGGTTGCCTTCCGATAAGTAACTTATTGGGTTGTAGAAATCCAGTCAATTATGGATTATAGCTAATTATTTAACTACAATTAAGTCAGTAATTAAGGTAACCACCATCTGTGAATCTGCTCATTTTTCATTCAAACGCATCTGGGTTCAATTTATGTTGTTGGTTATGAGGTCAGGTGATTTGAGGGACTACTTCTCCCTGGTTACATTTATTCATTCCATCGAGTCCAGCGGAATGGCATGTGATGGTCCTGTTTGCTAAGGACTTTCATCTAATGGGACCCAAGAGACCACCTTGCGATCCCAGTGGCATCTGCCCTGTAAAACATCCTTTCCTGTAAGGTTAGATTGGCCTCAACCTTATCGGCCTTTTGGAAAACCCTTTGGAAGACATGGCTTTGCCATCAGGTCTGGAGATCCCATGGAGCTATAGCAATAGCACTTAGACTTATATATCGCTTCACAGTGCTTTATGGCCTTCTCTAAGCGGTTTACAGAATAGCATACTGTCCCCAACAATCTGGGTCCTCATTTTACTGACCTTGGAAGGACGGAAGGCTGCGTCAACCTTGAGCCTGGTGAGATTTGAACTGCCAAATTGCAGTCAGCCAGCAGTCAGCGGAAGCATGCAAGATGGCTGCATTGTTTGTAAGCTGATTGGCACTCTCCTGCATTTTATGTTTCTTTTAATTGCTATCATTGTTTTTAGCTATTTATATGGTGGTGGTTGTTTATATATATATATATTTTAACTCTGTGAGCTATGCAGAGCCATGTGAGATGGACAGTCATGTGAATTGAACAAATAAAAATCAATACATAAAATACAGGAAATAGCTTTTACTTCTATGGGAAACCACAGAGGAACAGTTAAGCAGAGGCATTCAGGAAACAAATACAGAGCAAGTGAATTGGATCTACTAATTGAACTTTCAACTAAGTAATGTTCCTAAATGATCCAAAGGTGTTTATTGTTTAAGCCCTTCCCAGTAAACTAACGGTAAGATTTTGAGGGGGGAAACTGCAATATACCAATACCTAGCAGCTTCATTAATAAGGCCTGCGGGTTTTTCTTCGTTCAGGTGCTGGAAAAAAAGATTCAAAAACATCATTCTAAAGAGGAATATGTTGTGTTGTAAACCGAATCATTGATATTTACAGAGCACACTATGCAGAAAATATCTGGAATATCATTAAGTTTTTCATGTTTCAGTCTCAAACATCAGATGAAGAAAAGGTTTAAGAGAAAAACTCACAATAGATAAACATACTTAACATAGCTGCCTTCAGTCTGCTTCTATTTGTCAATGAGATATTATACTCAGTTCAAATGAACTGAGACTGATGTTGCTAATTCTCTATAACATTAATAGAAATTTTAATGTGTTTTAATAACTTTGATTTTTTTTTTATTTTACAGCAAAAATTCTGAGAGTGCTTTCTGAAAGGAAAAGTTCTGAGTGTTCACAGAAAACCTAATAAAGATGCCTGTATTTCATTGTTTTATCTGCTTGAGATACATGCTGTTAGACCAGGGGTGTCAAACTGACGGCCCACGGGCGGATGCGTCACACGCAGGCCACACCCACCCCAGCTCCGCAAAGGGGAAAAACGTCGCAATATGTCACGTGACGGCAATGTGACACCGCAGGTTTGACACCCATGTATTAGACTGTCATCATCCATTCTCTTAGCTGTCAATGGTCCTGGACTAAAACTAGTAGTTATACACCCACTAGCACTTCACAATTACAAGTAATCCTCAACCTACAACCACAATTGAACCCAAAATGTTCATTGCTAAGCAAGGCAGCTGTTAAGTGAGTGGTGTCTCATTTTGGGAACTTCTTTCCCATGGATTGTTAAGCAAATCACTGCAGCTGTTAACTGAACCACGCAATTGTTAAGCAAATCTGGCTTTCCCCATTGAGGTTACTCATTGGAAGCCGGCTGGGAAGGATGATCACATGACCTTGGGACAGTACAACTGTCATAAATACATGCCAGTTGCCAAAGCACTGAAATTTTGATCCATGTGACCACGGGGATGCTGCAATGGTCATAAGTGTGAAAACTGGTCATAAGTCACTTTTTTCCAGTGCTGTTGTAACTTTGAATGGTCACTAAATGAACTGTTGTTGAGGACTACCTGTATTCGTGTTAATCACTGCTACAGTATTTTCACACTTAATTTGAATATTAGTTTGTTAAACTTATATTCTTTTCCTTCAAGAACTCTGGATGACTTAATACAAGGATTTCCCTTCACTTTATCTACAAAGAAATCCTTGAGGTAGGTTGTGCTGAAGAGTTGGTGGCTCCAAGTGACTCCACGGCTAAGCCTGGTCTTGAACCTCATCCTGCCCCGTCTTAGTTCAGCGCCTTACCCCGCCCCGATGCTACCCTGGCAATATAGATGCTTCCAGTGTGATATATTATTTCAAGGAAAAGAAGAAAAAGAAACATTCAATGGAAAGGTTCTTTTCACAGACATGACCTTGGCCAAAAGATTGAGAAGCGATTTAAATGCAGCTGCAAATATTTTTACTCCCTATTGCAAATTTGAAAAAAAATAGTTCCAATAGTATTTTCTGATTAAATATCTTGACAAGGATATATAATAGCACAAGAACTCTCTTTTGACCTTTTTTTCTTTTTTCTTTTCACTGATTCTTTTTCCATGAAACACTGCCAAGCTTTGTACATTTAAAAAGAACAGCACCCCTGGTTTAGGTCCTCAGTGTTGTGACCTGTCATTGCAAGCTGTCCAATCATTCGCCTTTAGATTAAATCATGAATATTTCAGATTCCTAGGTGACAATCCCATTAGGGTGATAGTCCATGATATCAATTACCATTTCAGTCTCAATTTGGCTTGCTAGCCACAGGATACAATTTCTCAGCTTCACATGGACTAGGTTGGATCCCCGAAGCATGACACTTCTAAATTGCTATCTATTATCCCAGGGTTATCACTTGTATGGCCTCCGGACGGTTTTTAATCATATACCAAGGCAAAGGTCAGGCTTTGAAACCACAGGAATTGGACAAGATTGCAAATTCCCTACACAAAGCAAAAGTTATTTATCTGGCATATGACCGAGAAAATGTAAAAGCTGCCATCTAACCGGCAATGTGTCAAGCTTTTTACATGTTTACTGATTGAATGATGCACGGCGGATTGAATTCCAAAGATATCAAACAGTATACATGTATTACTTCAAAAACTTTTGCAAGTTTTTTTAAATGTCAACTATGAAAATCCTTCCCTATACAGTATCTAAAACAATTAATCTAAGAATATTTATTGTCACATAAAAAGCCAGATGATTTATTCATGTTGCATGACCCTTAAAACCCATTGTGGTATGGCAAATCATGATATAAATAAATGTATATACAGTAGTTAACTGCTCAGACGTGGGCAAATTTGTAGTCCTGAGTTAGTGACTTTTCAATTCTCCCCCAAACCACTTATGACTCGTTTTCAAAATTCTGGCCACAACACACAGACACCCTGCAATCACACAATCATGTTTTGGGCACTTAGCAACCTGCTTGCATTTATATCCATCTGCAGTGACCAGGGATCATGTGACTGATTTGCACCATCAGTTCCTGCCATTTACTTCTAGTTTCCAGTAAAAAGCACCCACTGGGGAAAACAAATTCACTTAACAACTGTAGCAATTGCTGTAAAAAAAAAAGAGTCATAAAATCAGGTGTGATCACATGGTGACCCATTTACCTACAACTTACAACCATAATTCCTGGCTCAATTACAATGGTAAGTAAAGGGCTGCTTCTAGGAGACACACAGTCAAGCATCCTACTTTATTATGCATACAACAATCATCAGTTTGTTTTCTTTGCTATGTAATTGACATATTGACATTCTTTGCTATGTAATTGAAAATAACCATTTTATGTTACCTGTAGCCCATGCTTTGCATCAACAACAGATATAATACCTAAAAAAGAAAGGAAGAGTCTTGATTTGAAGAATACTAATAGAATTTGCAGATATCTTACGTATTTACATGGAATTAAGAAAATAAATTACCTAAGATGCAATAACCCTTCAACACATTTCCTTAGATGCTGACGTTAATTAAAAAATTATTATAGGCACTTTCAGGAATATTAAAAATTATTTGAATCCGAACTTTTGGAAAACAGAAAAGTCTTGTCTTTTCCTCTTCCTATATGTCTCATGGCTCCAAAGAAATCCAGAACATTTTCCAGAAAGAAACAACAGGACATGGCAATAAGCTGAGACTTTCCAATCAATCAATTTTCTTCCCTTCCAATCAAAGAACCAACAAAAAAGAAGCTACTGCAAGTAAGAAAGAAGGGAAGGGCTGAATATTTTTCTATAATGAATGCTGCCTGTCTGAATGTACTGAGTTGGGCTGTTCCATAGGAAAAGAGCCAATCCTTGTTTAGAGGAGAGAATCCTGAGACAAAGGAAGAGGGAAAATCTGAATCAAACCATATGCTGGCAAGGTGTATATTTTCTTTGTGTGAAAGAAAAAGCAATCTGGGAAAATTGCAGAATTAAGTTATAAAAATTTAATAAGAGGTGAATTGCTTTGTCTTCTGAGATGTGAAATAAATATTTTCTCAGCAAAGAAAACAGTTGGTGGAAAGGAGCAAAATCTACATTTAAAATTCATCAGTTTAATATCTTCTGACATTTTGTGACAGTATAATATTTTGTCATTTCCCATGCCTCACAGCTATTTTATGATAATATGCACAATACTTTCTGAAAAATCCAAGCATATCTAAATAGCTTAAAGATCCCCATTGAACTAAATTTTTTGAACACAATTGCATTCCATTTAATCTCAGGATCTCTCTTTCTATACACACACACACACACAATATTCAAATATTAATTTTCTTACCATCAAGATAAATGTCACTTCCCAATTCAGCATCAACCCAAAACATAGAGGCCACAGAACCTAGCAAATAAAACATGTAGAATATACCAATAAACAATGTTTCCATTTCTTGTATTCCAAACAGAGGGGAAAAAAATCAAAGAGCAAGAAAAAATGATAAATCCTTCCAAATTACTTTTTATAAAATTAAAAAATATATAAATTGTTTGTTTTGATCATATTATTTATGAGAAAGAGTATTTCTAAAACATATGCAACATTTGATTTTAACTTTAGGTATAAAAAAAACCTTTAGCAGTAGCTTAGGAATGGATAATCCTCAACTTAACAACCAGTCGTTTAATGACTGTTCGAAGTTACAATGGCATTGAAAAAAGTGACTTATGACCATTTTTCCCATTTACAACTACTACAGCATCCCAGTGGTTGGGTGATCAAAATTCTGACATTTGGCAACTGGCATGTATTTGACGGTTGCAGTGTCCCGGGATCATATGATCATCTTTTGACCTTTCATTGACAAGCAAGTCAATGAAAACCCAGATTCACTAAACAACTGTGGTATGACCTTCATAACTGCAGTGATTCACTTAACAATTATAGTAAAAAAGGTTGTAAAATGGGGCAAAATTCATTGAATAACTGTCTTGCTTAGGAACAGAAATGTTGGGCTCAATTGTGGTTGTAAGTTGAGGACCACTGTATCACTGCACTTAAAATATCATTTATAGAAAACTTCTTGATCAACCTACAGTGTTCCATTTTAAGATACATATTAATAAACATTAATTACATATTATAAAGTTTTCAAAAATTAATTTTTCTTTTTCTCCTTTCCTGTATATTTAAAATTCATCCACAGTTTCATTTACAGGCATTTTCTCATATCAACAGAAATCATAATGGGATGTATTTCCAATGAATTAATTCACTCCATTAGAGATTAGTAGAATATTAAAGAGTAAGGATTACTCTTTAAATTCTATCAGATATAAATTCTATTTCCTACAACAGAATTCCTACATTTTTGTTGTTGTTTATTTAGAATTAACACTTCTGCACAGATATACTTTATTTTCATCATTGTGAAACAAAACAATTTTTGGACTTACTCTATAGCATCCAATAATAAAAATATAACACTCAAAGCATTCTATTATAGAATCTTTGGTGACTAACAGCTATTTACATAGATTTTATCTGTAAAGAACAATGCAGGAAAACTATGAAATGAAATTGAGCAATATTCATTTTATCATTGAACACATTACTATTATAAAGCAACGAAAACAGTGTGCTGTTTACAGAGCAGTGAAAACTGATGTTGAAAAATGATATGTTTTTGAAAAATAGGAAATCAATTTATTTTGATGTGAGCCGATTCAATACACCCAACATGCTACAAGATGAAGGCCTTGAGAATTTGACAATAATTAACGGATTGTCAAAAGCTCACAAATCTAGCAGATGTCAAGGCCGTCTTAAAAAAACGAAGCAGACATGCATAAAACAATGGCATCTGAAGCCGTTTCAATATCTGAAGCTGTCCACCTGAATTGATAAGATGTAGCCTCCCAAGTATCACTGGTGTCAAAACTGAAGCGCCTGTCAACGGTTTATATAGCAATCACTCAGAAAAGATATAGCGAAGGCCTTAACATCTAATAGTTTCCAGGTATCTATTATTGTTTTCTTCAAATGCCTAATAGTATCCAACTTAACTGAAATAAGATTTGTTTACAACAAAAGCGGAATCAATGTCCTATTTTGTGTGCATGCGCCTTTGAGACATGTCGATTCCTGGCAACTGCCTGGAATGGTGCTTGCAATTTTTGGTAGTAATTTGCTGTTGCCTTCTTCCTAGGGCTGGGGGAGGACTGGCTAAAGTCAACCAATTAGCTGTATGCCTAAGGCAGGACTGGAACTCACAGTCTCCCGGTTTCTAGCCTGGTGTCTTAATCACTTCAACAAACTGGGTATTTTATCATTTCTTTTATCATCACAGGGATTTAGTTCTGAACTGAAGAACCTCAATCTCTTTAATATAAAGCAATTGGAATGCCAAAATTAATTTTCTCTTTACTTTAAGCTCCCTTTAAGACTTAATTTAAAAAAGCCCTGGGGTTCTTGAGCCAGCTTTCATCCTTTTTTTTTTTAGTGAAAACTCACCGCAAAGAAAAAATTTACTACAGAATTGGAAGGGTGTGTGTGTTAGTTTATCAAGATAATCCTGCTCCTTGCAGGATTCCAATTTAAAGCATATCAGTCTTCAACCCCTGGGCCATGGTCCATTACTGGGCTGTGAGCTGTTCACAACCGGGCTGCCTGAAGCCGTGGCCAAGCACGCGTGTGCATCCCCACTTGCACAAGCAGCAGCAGGCAAGCACAGGCACGCATGCTCCATTTGTGCGAGCGGCAGGGGCGCATGCCTGCCGCTTGTGCAAATGGAGTTGTGCACATATGTGCACTAACCCGCCACTTGTACAGAACCATCCCCTCTCCCCCCGCTGGTCTGCAAAGCTGAAAAGGTTGGGGAACTCTGCTCTAACCTATGCATGAAGATATCCAGTGATGGAGATCCGTTCCTCACTTACCAATGACGTCTACTGTTGAACTGCTCTTACTGTTAGGATTTCCTTTTATGGTACCTACAACTGCAATCATACTTTCTGTAATGTAAATCCGTTATTCTATGTCCTATTTTCTGGCGCAAAAGAGGGTGTTGACGTCCACACAATTGCTGAGGTTGAGAAACATTAATGTAGACAACAACAGGACCAGAAGAAAAAGAAAATGCTATGCAATGCAACCATTTTTATATTCATATCTTATGCTACTACTTGGTTATATGTAGTTTAGTTACTTGGGGAATACAATGATGAATGACAAAGTGATTTATGTGGCTACTTGGTTTAATCAAATTCTTGTAACAACAGATATCTGCTGTTCACCAAAATATCTATATTCATTAAAAGTAATTATGTTCGTGTGCTTTAAACACAACATAAACATTTTAGAGAATGAATAGGAAAATAAGTTGTAAAATTTAAAAAAGGCAGAGATTTGAAAATAGTGGGGTTATAAAGCTGCATGGAAAAAATCAAACCAGATGAAAGGATGGCAAGTATTTAGCAAGTAACTAGCCTCCCAGGACAGAGGCAATGGGAACACTGAAGTCTATAGGACAACAGCTAGCTGTCTATATGCTAAAATATTTGCTGAAATGAACAAAAGCAGGGGTGGGCTGCTGGGGGTTCGCAGGGTTTCAGGCGGACC